>VZTT01005622.1:33092-53109 GCA_013400855.1 Buphagus erythrorhynchus | reverse complement strand
GGGGCGGGGAGAGAAATTCTAAAAAGCACCCTGGCACTCACAAAGGGGCCGTTTCCTTAACACCCGTGAGACAGGCCTGCCTGCTCTGCCCCACCAACCACGCGGGCATCTGGAAATGGGTACAGGGACCCTTTGGGGGGTGCAGAAACTTCCCCCCGTCCCCTATCAAAACTGGCTTCTGAGGCAGTCCGGAGTAGGACACTAGGGTAGGATTTGGGGGCCACTTAGAAGATCCCCCAGGACCTGTATCTGGGTAGTGGGGCAGAATGGTCTGGGATGTGCTGTTGCTCTCACCATGCCCTAACCCCAGGCGGGTCCAGCCCCGAGGTGCAGCTGCACGCCCAGCGGTGCGCCGCCCTCCAGCCGGTCAGCCCCGGCTGGGGGTCGCCTTACAGTGTGGTCGCCCGTCCCCAGACTTGGTAAGTTTCGCCATCTCAATTTGGGCGACGCAAAGAGGGGGGAAGCCCCTCGAAGCCCTTTCCAGGGGGGAAGAAGTAGAGGGTCGTTTTGAGTGCAGAGAACTCCGGCGGCTCCTCCGGCAATGGCTCTGGCCTTTTATTGCAGAAAAGTGTAAAGAGTCGTCGATGCTTGCAGAGCCCGTTCCCCGTCTCCATACAAAGGACAAAGCTTGATAAAATAGCCTGTGTGTAAGGATCGCCGGAAAGCATCGGCTGCATCCCCTAGACAAAGGTGGAAGCTGAGGAAGGAGAAAGAGGAGGGAGTTGGATCTCACCTTCTGGGCATCTGATCTGAAGAGAAGAGGAAGAGGTGTTGAGGAAGCAGGAGAATAAAATCTGAGTTGAAGCAGTATTAAACACAACATCCGAGGCCGTGCCTGCTCACATTTCCGTCTTGATATGCAATTAAATTACAGCAAATTCCTCTATAAATAATATCGTTGAGAATCCTTCTTAAAGATTCAAGAATGTCTGAGGTTAAGTAGCTTTTAAAACGTCAGTTTTGAATGGCTTATGCAATGAAAGGCTACCTTCAAATCTTAAACCCATTGTAAATATGCTACACATACGGATTCCAGTTTATCTCTACCTATTTCTTTTTAAAATGAGGGAAGCATTCTTAAAAAGCTACTTGTAAGATTTTATTTTAGGAAAGCAGATATTAATTTTTTTCACTTATAATTTTATGACCAAGTAGTATATGAATTGGAGAGCATCCAGAACGCCTCTCTTATTTGCTAAATGATTTTTAGTTGAGGCATATTATTCCTGGCACGATCAAGGTATAGGTTACATCAATAAAATAAACATCTGTGATTTTGGCAGGAAAGGAAATAAATACGAGTTCCTATAAAAGCAGGGAAAGCGTTGGTGTAGAGGGAAATACACCTGCAAAGGAGTAAATCGGCAGTTAAAAAAAAAAAAAAAAAAAAAAAGGAAAGGTCGCAGAATTCCAGAGGAAAAACGAACGCGACCCTGGATGCCTGGATGTAGCTTTCTAATAACATATCCCGGGCAGTGGAATAAAAGCCTTGAAATGTTTTCTAGACAAGGACTACACTCTCTCTCCCTCTCTCTCCTCTCCTAAAAGCAGACTGTTTAAATTGCAGGAATATATTAGCCACAGTTTCCTCCTGTAAATATTTAAGAATTGCCAGAGACTTCAAGGGGCTGAGTTTTTCCCTTTTCACAGCAAAATATCTGCGAGAGATGTTTGTGTTTGTGAAGAGTTTTACGAGCGGTCTGAGTACACAAGAAGAGCAAGGCATAATGCACTGGCATAATAATTAACTGTATGCAATATTTATTGCCCTGTGATGTTTGTTATCAAGCAGGCGAGTGTACTCAATTTAGGTTTAACAAATATGAGCGTTATTGATCAAATATAATTAATAAATATGCATATGTATTATTTATCTGTGCACACATGTATACACACAGCAGGAGCATCTCGTTATTGAGGATGAGGAGAGCTATCTGCCACTGCTCCTGCCTTCCTTTCCATCCTGCTTCTGTGCCAAGAGGCTGCAGAGAAGTTAGGTTTTGGTGTTTTTTGTAATATAAAATATCACAGATATGGGAAAAAATAAAGGTCACCAATAAAATTGGTCTCAGCATGGAGTATAATTGTAACAAAACGCTGTTGAATAAAAACCAAAGATCTCACTGGCTGGGGCAACATCGTCGCGAACCATCTGGTGTGTATTAAAAGCAGTGCTGTAAATATTGCCGGAAACTAATGTGGTACCAGATCCTATAGGCGCAGCTTTCCATATGCTGGATATGTGGATGGCGTGGCACAGGGAGGGAAAGGTGTCGCATCGGCCAGGAACTCTTTAGGGCTTATTTTGCATAATCCTGATGGAAGTTTGTCCCAACAGAAAGGGGGGAAGGAGGCAAGGAAGGCAGAGGAAAGGCCTCTCTCCCCGTCCTGCTCGGTCTGACGACGATAGGGTATGCAACTGCTGACGTCACTTCGCATCAGGGCAGAGGAACAAACGTGACCCAAGCAGGAGCTCATCTGTTTCTCATCACTAGGGAAGTTTCTCTCGGTCCCCTCCCACCCTTCTTCCCTCTCCCTTTCCGCCTTTCCCCCCTTTCTGTTTCATCCCCTACATAAACCGGGCATCCCCATCCTCGGCCTCATCCCCGTTCTCGACCTCATCCCCATTCTCGACCTCATCCCCATTCTCGACCTCATCCCCTTTCCCATCCCCATCCCCATGCCCATCCCCATTCCCCATGCCCATCCCCATGCCCACCCCCATCCCCATCCCTATTCCCATTTCCGGCGCCGCCCGGGCTCCCCGCAGAGAAGGGACGGGAGCTCCCACGCGGGATGTCCGGCTCCTGCCGGCCTCCCTGTGCCTGGGTCTTCCCTTCTCCCCCATTCTGATGCCATTTTTCGCGCTTGCAACCCAACTTTGGCTGCCGATTCAAAGCTCGGCAGTCCCCTGGCTCCTGCGTTGTACTGCGGGTCACTTACTCTTTTCTCGGAGTTAGGCTCTGCTCCTTAATCTCTCCTCTTCTCTGCTCCTCATGAGCTGACGTTCTCCTCACGCACCCGAAGCTGCCAAAGAGGCTCGTCTTGATAAACCTGCTGCTAATCTCGGCACAGTGCAACCAACACAGAAATAAAAAAATCTCTCTCGCTCTCTGCTTCCTCACGCACCTACTTTTTTTTCTTTCCCCCCCTTCCTCTTCTTTTCCTCCAGGCTTCATTCCCCTCAGAGCGCAGCCGCCTTTAATTATGGGAGATCCATTTCTTCCCTGGGAGTCATTCATGGGGATTTTTTAGGTGGAAAGGCGTCTCAGCGGAGTTATTTTTGAGCAGGGACCAGTGCCCTATATCCAGAGGCTTTGGGTGAAGTGCAGATTGAGACATATCGGGTTCCCTATAAAAGGATCATTTCTTGTGGGAGGTTGGACACGAAGTTTGGACTCGTGACTTGCATTCCTGAGAGACATGCATATTTTAAAACAACAAAGCAAGCTCGGAAGAAGGGTTAGAGGAGGGGAGGGGGGGAAATAAAAGAAAAAACTTAAAGAAGTTACTAAGTTACAAACATCTGTCAACATGGACCAATTTGTGTGGCTCTCAGAAGGAAAAAAAGTACCTGCTATGTTTTTTGTATCACTTCAGGGAGTCTCAGCTACTTGCTGGAAGTTGCTGTGGCTCTCCAGACGCTAAGAAATGCAGTTTGGCTCAAAACTGGGAGCTTAAAGCGCTTTAGTGGCCTGTGAATTTAAATCCCAACTCCTTCTTTATCGGCTCTTTGCGTGGAGCTGGTTCAGCGTTTCAACGGGTATCTCACCTCTCAAAAAGAACCCCGGGTGGGGGAAAGACAAAAGGAGAGCAAATGGGGCGACTCGTGTGTTTGTTGAAGGAAGCCACTGGCGCACCCGATCCCGCAGTGCAGATAGAAAAAAAGTGAGAAAACAAGATGAAAAAGAGCAGCCCTGACTTGCTGTGAACCCTGAGGGGAATAGGGATGCTGGGGGCCGCGGGAAGCACCCCCACTTCAATCTCCTAAGGGGAGGGAAAAAAGAAAAAAACAAATATATATCTATAAATTAACTGTCGAGGAGGTGAACGGAGGGGTTGAGCACAGGCAGCGGCAGGTGGGGTAGCGGCAGCTTGTGGCCGGACAGCAGCGCACGGAGCCCTGCGCGCAGGGCTGCCCGCCACAGCGGTGTGGGCAGCGGAGGCGCGGGGGTCTGGGCTGCTGCCGGCAGTTTGCAGACAAAAGGAGAAGGCCTAATGGTGAGCTGGATATCTCTGTTAGTTGTCAGAGCTGGTACAAGGCTGCCGGGAAATGCTAATCAGCCCTCGCCGAGCGGGATGCAGCCTAGGTTGACTCCTGGCACACACACGCACATGCACTCGGGCTGCTGCAGGGTCTCTGACACGCACACACACACATCTCGCTCCTCAGTGGGGTGGACCATGACCCCCACGCTTTGGTCTGAGTGTTGTTTGGTCCAGTGGTGGTAGGATCCACCTTAAATGTCATATACAGCAAATACCTTCTTAAATAACACAATTGCACAGCTTACAGCCACCAGCCCACTTCTTCTCTAAGGAGCCTCTCCCCACCTGCACTTCCCCCTTTCTTCTTTTTTTTTTTTCTTTTTAACAGCTGGGGATATTTTATACCTGTAGTTTTGGATTAGATTCGTTGCTTTAAGCTTAGTGGAGGGTTCTGCAGAAGAAGAGGTGTATATACACTATTTTACAGCCATCACTGAGATTACTAACAGTGAATTTCTTGTCAGCCAGACAGTCCAACTTTGAAATGGTGCTCACGTTATCCTGATTTTACAAAATTTGGGATAAGAAAAAGGTGAGGAGATATAATTTCTCACTGTCCCTTTTACTAATTTCTGTCTTTCCTCGCAATTACTTTTATAAACTGATTGGGCCCGTTACATGTAGTGTCTTTGTATTTCTAGTGGAGGCCACGTAGATGCCAGAGAAGAGATCCTGACATCCCTCCTCAAGCCTTCTTCGGAATACCTCCATCATCCTCCTCCGGACATCAGCCCTTGCATCCCAGTGACCATCAAAACAGGTCTAGCAAGAGTAGCCAGGGTTCCCATCTTTCTATGGCTCCGGCAGTGTCAGGGAGGGGGTGTGTCCGATCCTTCCTCCCAGACAGAAAAGGAAATTTTGTTCTTCAGGTGGCCGCACTTTGCACTGGGACCATCATGGAAAAATGTCCGGCAGGAAGGCCCTCGCTTAGAAAAGAACGGTAGGCGACTCCACAGTGCTGCCAGAGACGCCTTGGGAGAAACGGGAGGGAGGAAAAAAAGAGCTGGAGCTGTGAAGTGGGACCACTTTGGGAAGTGCTTGCCTTTCCTATCTTTGTAGTTTCAGACTTGTTCCCCGGATATTTTGCGCTGAAGGTGCCCAGACAGGAGAAGGAGTTGGTGCTGAAATGCTTAAGGGAACATTTGAACCCAGAGCCTTCAATGAAGGAAGAAAGAATGGGCGTGGAGGTGGAAAAAAGTTGGAAAATGGATTCGCTGACAAGTAAGGATAATAAATGAGAGGCGCTTTCAGACAGATATCTCAGTCGTGAAATTGCACCCAGCTGGTTGTGTAAGCAAACAAATAGTTTCATGTTAGGGACTCTCGAACTTGTGGCTTGATGAATAGAACACGACAGAGGTAAATGGCTCTTTAACTCATTTAAGAATAAAACTCCTTGGCTTCCTAAGTAAGAGACCTTGTGATGCCATGGATCCTGAGCAAGTACTTTACAAGAGTTTTAATAGTTTCAACTTCTGCTCCTCGATCTCCCCTCACACCTCTGTCCTTTTCCTAGTTTTTTTTTTTTTTAATACTTTATACTTTTTTATCTTTCATTTCTTCTATCCCTCCTTCTTGCTCTTTGTNTTTTTCCTCTGCTCTCCTTCTCTCCTGTTTTTTTTTTTTTTTTTTTTTTTTTTCTTTTTTTTTTTTAATATTCCTCTCAAAAGCGCCTAGTAGGAGAAATTCTCCCACGTTATCAGCACCTGGAAACCTGGCAGGTTTGCAAGGTACCCAGACATATAAGATCTGTCCATGGCACCCGAGTGTTGTGGCTTTGGAAATGCAGTTACTTTTTACTACTACTGCGGGAATCACCACAGAAAACTCATCCTCCCTCTCTCTGAATCTCTGCGGGTTAAAAAGGGAAGGGTGTCTAAAAAAAAATCTTACATCAAGTCAGTGGCTGTGAAGTCAGTGAGAAAGCGAACCTTTTAAAACAAATATATAGACACATTTCGTGGATGTCATGCCGTTTCTGAAATTAGACCCAAAGATATAAAAGAAACGGAAAAAAGTGGAAAAAGCGAGAGGATCCCTATTTCTGCCTCTCCCAGTAAAGCAGAGAGCAGAGAAGACAGATATATGGGTCTGAAAAAAAAAAAAAAAGAAAGGAGAAGAGAAGAGAAGAGAAGAGAAGAGAAGAGAAGAGAAGAGAAGAGAAGAGAAGAGAAGAGAAGAGAAGAGAGACCTGCTAATTCAAGACTTATAAACTAACGCTTTGAATAGTCAAAATGTCCCATGAAACCGGAGGAAGCATGTCGACAGTGTTTGTAATAGCCGTGCACACTCGTTCGCGGACACTCCCTGTGAATGTCGGCGCTCCGGGACACTGCTGGAGAGGGCGGCTGCAGCAAGCCCTGACATCCCTGTTCAGCCCTCCATCCCTCTGTCCGTCTGTCGGAGAGTCCATCCAAGACAGCTAGTGCCACCGTCCTTGCCAACCCTGCCAGCTCCTCTCTCCTCCCTCAACATCTGCTGTCTGTTGAGAAGGGGTTGTCTGGCTGCCATTACCCCACAGGTAATGAGAAAAAACCAAACCAAACCAAAAAATCAAACACACTCCCCTGAAAAAACAAAACAAAACAAAACAAACAAACAAAAAAAAACCCACAAAACAAACAAACAAAAAAACCCTAAAAACAAACAAGCAAACAAAAAACCAAATAACAATCAACCAAAACAAAACAAAAGCCCCAACCCCTCCCCCCCCAAAAATCCCCAAAAACCAAACAAACAAAAACCAAAACAAACCAAAACAAAACACCACCAAAACCGGAGGTCCTATTCAGCCCTTACTGTCAGATAAAAGACATTTCTGTCTTTGTGTAGGTAGCCAACCAGTCTCCTGCGAGTAAACCCTTGCAGAATTCACCTTTTCTTGTATTACTTCTGCTGCCACTTGCACTGACCCCGTGCCAGATTTTCGTGCGAGACTCTCCATTTACCTCGTCAGGAAAAGAGTCTTTTGTATCTTGATCCGTCGATTTTATTGGTGGCGATGAGACAGGTCACTCGTGATGGAGTCCCATCCCCACGCTCCCTCCCCAGTTCTACTTTATTTCGACGGATACGGGGAAAGTGGGGGTTATCCATTACCACCACCCCTAGAGTGGGCTTATCACCCTTCTCCTGCAGATGAAGGGAGGTGGATGGAAGCCGAGCCACCCAAAAGGTGCCCCCAGGGGCAAGGGCGCGTCGGGAAACCCCGGGAAAGGGGAAGCCGCAGCCCGTGATGTTCACGGGCAGCCGGAGGAGGTGCGCACACGGGCGCGCACGCACAAGCGACCCTCGCCTCGGCGCTACCCCTACCACCGCCGGCAAGCCCCCCTCCTCCTCAGCTCGGGTTCAACCTACCACTTAGCAGCATTTCCAAATATTTATTCGATTAAATGTATAGAAAAGGCCTAATTGGGTGGTGGGAGGAGGCAAGCTAGTTGGCGAGGTGCTAAGAGGAGTGGGAAGGAGGGCTTTGTATCTGCCGTGCCCCGAGCAGATCCCCTGCTCGGGGCTGGGGTGGGAGGGTCTCCCCTCTCCCAGATTCCACCGACCCCTTGCTTCCTCCCCTCCAACCCCCACTCCAGCCTTTGAAGTGCTGCCGCAGCTGCTGGTGAGCACTGGAGGGGCCGCGGAGCCCTGCGAGGCAGGATGCAGGGATGCAAGGGAACTCCCTGCCGACCCCGCCTCCTGAGGAGCTTGGGGAACCGAGGAGCCTCCGGGGACAGCGCCCGGGCCCCCGGCAACAAGGCAGAAGAAATGTAGATGCGGTTGGTTTTAAAGCAATATATTGTAGGTTATGAATAAGTCGGCAGAAACTTGCTGAGGGACCCCAGCCCGTCTCTATATCCACGAATTAATTTTTTTTCCCCAGCAAATAGCACTCGATGCGGCGATGATACAGTACTTTTAGCTGCCATATGAATGCCCGAGAAGCTGCAGAGTGGCAAAAGAAAACATCCACTGACACAACGCAGACTGGGTAGTTAACACTTCAGAACACGATACCATCTTATAAGCAAAGTTTAATAAGGGATTGAAACACTTCTTTCTAGGCACATACATGGAAATAAGTGCATCTCGTACACCTCCTCTACACCTGCAAATTTCTTGGCAATCGTGGGTTATTATTATTTATAAATATGAAAATTAATTGAAAAATATCTAAGAAAAAGTTTATCGGTTTTCATCAGTGGGATAACACTGTAATGAATTTATTTACATCTCATTGGAAGAAACCGAGACCTGTTTTTCTCTTCCGATATCCCCATTTGTTTTGTTTATTTGTAGATGGGGGGTGGGGAGGGTGTGTTGGTAGTGGTTTTTTGTTTTGTTGGTTTGTTTCTGTTGTTATTTTTGGTTTTGGGAGAGTTTGTTTGTTTGTTTTGGTGGGTTTGGGGTTTTGCGGCTTGGTTTTTGTTGGTTTTTGGTTTGTTTATTTTGTTTGTTTGTTTGTTTGTTTGTTTGTGTTTTAAACTGCTAATTCATCTGGATCCCAAATCACCCATCCCATCATAAAAAGCAGTGGTGAAAATGCTCCTTTCAGCACCTCCCATGTCTGAGCATTCCCGCTCACTCCCTGTTGAGAGCCCGGAGGGGCTGCTGGACTCCCTCTCTCCAGGGGGAAGGGGCAGGAACAAAGCTCTCACTCATGCAGTGTCCAAGTGAGCGACAAAAGGGAGGACGTCTGTCTGTTTGTCTAACTCCCTAATTCCTGTTCTTGTGTGCTCAGGTCTGGAATTATCCAAGTCCCCCCACTCCCAACACCTATGAATGCAGGCCGTTTCTCCATCCCGAATGAGGCGATACCCCCATAGAGGATCTGCCCATAATGTTGATTATCCAGCTATAGCTGTCTACTGTATAGAGCTGCTCTCACCTCAGATCTGCTGCGCCTAGAATATTAAAAACCCCAAGCGAGTTGAATTGAAGAATCTTGTTAAAGAAAGAAAAAAAAAAGGGAAAAAATAAATGAAGAATGAAAAAAAAAATGGGAGATTGAGAGAGAGAGAGAGGGAGGTAAGGAGAGAGAGGAGAGTATGGAGGACAGCAAATTAAAAGGAAAATACTGCCCATGTCTTCACAAACTGAAAAGTCTACCTCATCTAGGCTTGTTTGGAGGGCACAGGAGGTGTCTGTGTGAGTGGGACAATGTTATTTTTAAAGATCCAGCTTTATTAATACATTAAGAAAGAGCTCCCTTGGTAGTATGTGTTCTTACAGCTCCATCTCAGATCCTATAAAACATTAATGCACTGAAAGCTGTTACAGAGATCTGCACCACCAGCTAGAAGCCTTTACCTTCAAAGCAGCTCCATTACAAAAACGATTTTTAATTTTCTGGGAAAAAAAAAGACAAGCTGAAATGAAAAGGGGCTTTTGGCACAGAGCTCAGGCCCCGGCAGTGGGTGGGCCATGGTGTGGGATGTCACAGCCTGTGTTTTTTGCATGGCCATGGCACATAAGCATACATGAAATGCACTAGCTCACCACCCAATGAGCAAGCATCCAGCTGGATTTCTATATTAATGGAGTGGGAATACCCTCCACACACAGCAACTAGAATTGGGAAAAAAAGCAAGAGATCTGTTCTGGCTGACAGTAAGCACAAGGCATGCACACTGGAGAACACACTGGGGTCTGTGAGCCCTTGGAGTGGGAAAGAAGATAAAAACAAAAACCCCACAACCCCACACCTTGCCCCCAGAACCATGCCTGGAACAAACAGGACCCATGGCTAGAATATGCCTTCTACTGCACGGGTAGAGATGATGGCATATGGTGACTTCAATCCATGCCCACAATGTCTGAGAATAAAAAGCAATGTATGAACTCAGCAGAAAATCCAGGTGATGGGAAAAGGTGTTTCAAAAAGGGGTAGGTCAGTCTGATAGGCCCATCAGCCTTGGTGGAGAGTCTGTGGTGCAGTCCCAGCAAGGCAAGGTCACCTAAGGCATCACACTGCAACTCCTGCTCCCTTTTTCTAGGCTTTGACAGCTCAGCCCTAAGCTTATACAGTCAAGTCCATTTTGGAGCATCCCAGAGTTTACATGACTTGCTTACCCCTCCCAAATATTTTTTAAGTTCTCATTTTTAGCACCAGTACAGGAGTTAAAAATGTGGAGATATATTTGTTGTTTATGTTTTTTTCTCCTTTTTTCTTNACTGTCTTTGTGGTGTCCCAATTATTTTTTCTTTTTTTTTTTTTTTTTTTTTTTTTTTTTTTTTTTTTTTTTGTGTGTGTGAATTGTTGGCATGTTTCAAGCAACAAGACTCATGGGTTGTGGGGTGATAAGTTGGGGTTTTTTGCTAAATTCTTTTATTTTTTTTTAATTCTCACTTCAATTTTAATTCTTGAAGAACAGCTTTGACAACATATATCGCACTCATTATAAGAAGCAAAGGGTTATATCAAAAATTATTAGTATAGAATCACAGGAAACCTGGTTTGGAACCAGAAAAAAATACAAAACAGATATAGATACATAGACACAGGACAATTATTTTATAATTATTTGGAAAATGTTATTTTCCCCTAATTCTCCTTTTCTTTTTTTTTCCTTTATGCGCATATGATGTTTTAACTTTTACCAAAAATGAAAATAAAGACTAATATATTACAAAATGAGTAACAATGTTCATGGTGTTTGCGCATGGAAATTTTGTTGTTGTTTGCTTGGTTTTGGGCAGTTTTTTTTTCATTCTACACAAGGTTCAGTTCAGTTTCAATGCTTTTTTTGTTTTGTTGGTTTACTGTACAGCATATATCAACAACAGTCCACAATAAATCCTGGAAGATCCAGTATCCCCTTCAGGTTTGATTAATATCCCCTCAATACTCATTTATTTTTTTTGTCTCTTTTATTAATATTATTTATTTCTTTTTTCCTCCTCTCCAAAAGAAAACAAAACAAAACAAAAAGAACCAAAAACCAAAGTAGGCCAATAAAAAAAAGAAAGGCGAAACATCACAACCTCCGCGGACGACTGGTCCGTCCTTCTCCCCTCCACGGCCCCATCTCTGCTCCCACTCGCCCTTTCTTTTGTTCAGTGTCCACCTCCTGGGACCCCCCCGCACCCCGACTGCCCCTCGGTGCGAGCGCTCCCCTCTCCGCCGCTCCGCCGCCTCTCTGCCGGGGATGCGGGATGGGCTCTAGGAGCACTGGATGGACATGTAAGGCCAGTTGAAGCTGCTCCCCGACAGTAGCATATCCCTGATGAGGGTTTCGATGGGGGTTTTACCTACCAAGCGGACGAAGAAGAGCTGCTCGATGACGGAGGAGGATACGGTGCGCAGGGAGGGCAGCCGCAGCAGCAGCTTCCCGAAGCGGCTGGGCTGGTTGGGGTACTGGCTCCGCACGTACTCCTCCAGCGCGCACTGCGATTTCTCCTGGAGGCTCTCGATGTGCGCAGCATCCGACAGGCCGCAGGCGTCTGCCCACCGCACCGCACCCGCGGAGGCAGCCGCCGAACGGCGGCAGGCGGAGGGAGAGTGGAGGGAGGAGGAGGAGGAGGAGGAGGAGGAAGCGGAGGGGAGATGGTTAGTGGCTGGGAACCACACGGGGAAAAGCCGCGAGGATGAGGGGCAGCCCAAAGGCGCACCCCCCATGCCATCCCATCCTATCCCACCTCATGCCACCCCATCCCATCCCATTCCATCCCATCCTGCGCACCACTGCCAAATAAATAACGCGAATCTCTCTGTGCCTCTTTGCCGCTGTGGATATTTTCACCCAGAATACGGTAGAGTGCCAACACCCCTCTCGTCCCAATCTCACAAGCACACAACCCCCCCACACTTCCTTTTCACATCCCCCCCACCGACACTCTGTACTGTCGAGCGTGGTTTCTGCTCCAGGGAACCCATCACGGGGATGCTGGAAACCTGGACCAGCCCCCTTAAATAATGCCGAGAGGAAGAAAAATAGGGTATTAGGGGAAATAAATAAATAAAATAATAATAATAATAATAATAATAATAATAATAATAATAATATATAAACAACAATAATAATAAGCAGAGTCGCGCAAAAGCAGACTGAGAAACAAGGAGTTTGTTGACATGGCTGCACATCACACAGAGGCAGCGACTGGGACCTGCAGCGACTGGCAAAGAGCCGGCTGGGGGATGCCGTGGGGCAGGGGAGTCTCCTCTGCTCCTGCCTCGCTGCCAGTGATCGCAAATTTGCCACGTCTTTGCGGGCTATATGATAAATCCGGTAGCAAACGGCTAGGTTAGTCCCAGCTTACGCTCAGCAGGCGTCTGTAGCTCTCAGACACAAAGCTTGGGAGAGCTGCAGCGGCTAAGCATTGCCTAAATGAAACCAGAGAGACTCCTTCCTTATAGGTCCTTCTGGCACCCAAACTGTCAGAAGCGTATGCCTTGCACCTTGCAGAACTATATGACCTGGGCAAAGCTGTACTAATTCGAGAGCAGAAACCCTTCACATCCATGTATTTGTATCTATACACATTATTCTGTGTATACAGATACAAGCAGAGAGGTATGGATGCATCTGTGCATTTGCACACACAGAGAAACACTTACAAGCACATATCCTATCTCTGAGAACACATAACCCAAACCAGAGGATAACTGTGCACCAGCTGCTTGTGGAAGCACTTGTTCAGGAAAGAACAGTCATGGAAAAGTGGTGGGTATGCCCAGATGGTTGAAACCATCCACATTGTTTCAAAGGTTCAGAACAGATATTTAAAACACCAAACCAAAATAATAACCAAAAATCCTAACAAAAAATCCCCAACCAACAAACAAAAAAACCCTCCAGCCATCAAGATCAGAACAAGGCGGTCAGCTAGCAGTGCAGTTTAACAGATCAAAGCCAGACTTTGCTAATATATAGATCCATATATGAACGAGTTAATGGCCCCCAAAAAGACATTATAAAACTGTGAATGTAGAGTTGTGGCCCTAGAAAGACACAACAAAATAACAAATTAACAAATTAACAAAGCTTTAAAAAAAAGAAATCTGTATTGTACTGGCATTTTTGAAGCTTAAGTCTTCTCTTACCAAGAACTGACTTTACAAAGATTTTGGATCACCTTCATCTACAGTACTATGGCCTCAAGCAAAAATACAAATAAAACAAGCCATAATTTAGGAACTTCTGAGAAGGAGAACCTCTGACCCGAGCTGTGGACTTGGCATCCCTCAGACGCACAATTATCTGAGCCAGGCTGCTCTGCTAATCCATACTCTACCTTTAATGCAATAATACTTTGCAACATCTAAAGCGCCAGGTTGCAACATATATATCTATCAAAAGATGGACCCTGTTCTTGTTTGCAATACATATCAAAACCACAGACCTGTTCATATGTTGATTGCCACAAATCAGATTCCATATTTACATATATCTTGCTATTTTACATGCATTATCTGCCCATTATGCATTAGGATCCTATTCAGCTTCCAAACAATGCAATATGAAAGGATCTCACTGACACCCTGGCAGGGCTTTTTTCTTTATGTCCCATATGTCATACCCTTAAGGTTAGTAAAATATTTATCAGACATTTACGATAAGTGTACCTATAAGTGTAGGTCAGTGGACAGTGTGGATAGGGAACTTGCTCTTTAAAAGGGCATCAGCCTGATTCGTGTGTGTATTTGAAAAACTGGCCATGGGTTTTGCCTTAGACCTCCAAAAATTCAGAATTTTCTCATGCCGATAGTATCTGTTGGGCTTCAATTATTTTAAATGGTCTGGCATATGCCTTCACTTGGGTTTTATTCCGCAGCCTTAAGTGGGGGTGGAAAGTCTCAATTCTCCCTTCAGAATGAGATTAAAAATAATAATAATTAAGGGATCCACAACTCGATTATATTATGCAGCCCAGAGAGGTGCAATCCATGGGAGAAATAATGCAATCCATGTTTACTGAAGGTGAATTATTATTCCATCTCAGAAAGTGGGCTAATGTGAAAATCCTGTGTGTGTCTTGCTTTTTTATATGGCAGTGTGTCAATACTGGAAAGCTCTATATTTCTTCTTGCAGTCTATGGAAAAGAAATTATGTAAATAAATAACCATTACTGTTCAACACACTCCAGCCTTCCCCTTTGTAGTGGCGGCAATGTATTTCATGTTACATGTTCAGAAGAGTTTAGTGTTCAGAAAATATAGACATAATCAGCTGGTATCTAACTAGAAATCAAAAGTTCCGATTGCGCTGCAAATAGATTTATTTGATTTACGTTATCTGTCTCTGTCTGTTCCTGGAAACATATATTCATGACAATGAAAAGGTAGATGTAGGAATTAATATTGCTAAAGTTTGGCAGTGGGGAGAAGGAGATGAGGGCAAGGAGGAAGGTACAGGAGAGAAGGGGAAAGGAGGCAAGAAAGGAGCTGCTTTTGGGTTACTACACAGCTTTTGGACGATGTCCAGAATTTTACAGATTAAATACATGCTCTCTGGAGCCCAAATATAAAAACCACAACAGGACAAATCTATGCCAGTTTTTGATACTTAATCCTTAGTGAAGGACTTTGGACAACCTGTCTAAAAATGTCTTTTCTGTCACTTAAAGTTTGTTTAAAAGTTGGATGACTTTGAGAAAGGCTTCTCATGAATTCCCCTCTGAATATGCAATGAAAACAACTTTAGTGAAAAGTGGAAGTGTGTGGATGGGGGTGAGGGATACTAGATTACTCCTGACAGCAGTATTTCCATTTCCTGAGATGCCCCATGTGATCCTGCCCTGAAATAATATTATTGTTCCCTTCCTTCATTCTCCACTCCACTGTGGGAAGGGGCTTCTCCCCTCACAAATGTTAAGTTATTACATTTGTTTTTATTATATGTAAATGAAGGGCTCATCTAAAGCCACTTACCCTTTTTCTAGCCAAGGTCAATTGTTTTGGAAGTAAATGGGGAAGACTTGCAGGAACAGGGAGAGAAAAGAAAGAAGAAAAAATAAAATATTCTCTTAACCATGTCGCTATCAGGGGCAACTTCCTTCACAGGGCCTTTGGTATGTGGAAGGGCTGAAGCACAGGCCAGACATTTTCCCAGATCTGCTTGGGAAGAATCTCTCCAAGTTTGGTCTAGGGAAAAAAAGGTTCTCCTCGACTGTCCCTGTGTATTGATGAGCTCCCTGAAATGAATGGGAAAGGAAAGTCTGGGAGTCTGCAGACAGGCTGTGGAGTTAAATCACCCTGATAAATGCAGGCAGGTCTCTTTGTCACTCTTGAAAAACATGTTTCCACCAAGAAGACTTATTATGATAAAATACATTAAAATGTCGAGTTGGCTATTCAGTAAATCTTCCATTTGTTTTAAGATTTGCACATTATCCTTTGCAAAGAAATATTCCCTCTAACACTGCGAGACTGCATTTGCACTGGAAATAAAAGGGGGCAGTCACAGTACATGTCTCCGACCACCCTGCATACAAATTAGATACCCTGTCTAAATAAATTATCTGATGTTCAAATCGATATTAATACTACATTTGCTGCATTACAATATAGTGCAAATTTAGGAGTCATTTTAATACAATGTAAATACTATCTTTTGTGCTTGAAAGGCAACAAATATTGATGGATTATAAACTGCTCAGTGTTAAACAAGGCCTCTGAACGATTTGCCATCTTTGTTCAGGAATGCTTTTAATTTTGCCTTGGCCTGGTTTTAAGTTACATTTATCAGAACTGTTTATTTATTGCTAATTGGGAAAAGAGGGGAGAGGCTTGTACAAGAGAGGAGCAAGGAGATGGGGAGAGGGTGTATAAAAATGAAAAAGAAAAAAAGGAAAAACAAGTAGGAAAGGTGGCAATTAGCCACGTCGTGGTGGTAATTAGAATAATAATTTTAAAATTACACTGCCCAGACTCCTATCTTGCCTTGTTTCCATTTCCTATATTTCCTTCACATAGCTCCCCTTTGATGTTTATAAATTCTCCCTTGCAGGTTACAATAATAGTATACGTATTATATTCTTATAGGCTATGACCAGAGCACTTCAAAGGCAATGCTAATGCAACTTTCCTGCTAGTTAATTCAAACCATCTATCACAGGGAAAAATTGTTAACATGCATGTTTCCACCGCCTACACTTAATTTGATTTTGGTTTTTAGTATTTTCTTTTTGGAGGGGCTGTGTGTTAAAGAGCCAGTATCAGTGGTGATGAGGGAGAGGCTGATCCCTGAACCGGACTGTACCCCTATCAGGTGCTATGCTTCCTCGGCTTCCAGTCCCTTTCCTTTAAAAATAATTCTATTTAAATTTTTCCCTTATTTTCCCGCAGATGTTTTGTTTTGGTTTGGTTTGGTTTTTTGTTTGTTTGTTTGTTTGTTTTTTTTCCCAGATGTCTCACATCCCCAACCCGTCCCCTCACCTGAGGTGAAGAGGACGATGGCTTTCAGACAGCTGTATTCAGCCGAATCGACGTGCAGCGCCTTGAGCTTCTCCACCTGTTCCTGGAAGATGCGGATGTGGTCCATGAAGGCGACAACGCGGTCGGCCGACATGGGGGAGGCGTGGAGGCCGGCGGCGGCCAGGAGCGGGGCCACATGGAGGGGCATGGAGCACTGGGCGGCATTGAGGACGAAGAGCTCGCTCCAGGTGAGCCGCAGCAAGGCCACCTGGTCGGTGATCTGCAGGTCGGGGAAGAAGGGAATATTGCGGGCCCACTCGACGGCGCTGAAGAGCAGACGGGCGGCCAGCTCGCAGATATTCTCGATGCCCATGATGTTGTTGGGCTGCATGCACTGGCTGCCGTAGCGGGAGGTGGGGTAGGGCTCGGCCCGCAGCAGGAGGGAGATGTATCCCGAGAGATAGCAGTGCCCGTTCAGAGGGTCGCCGTTGGTCAGGGCGTACTGGCCGGGGTTGGGTTGGGTGGGCGGCATTCTTCCTCGCTGAACCGCTGACAAAAAGAAGGAGAGAAGGAGAGGAAATGTGCATCCAGGAGGCTCGCAGGCATCGCCCCGGCGGCGCTGCCAACCAGCCGGAGACAATGCCGGGCTTCTTCCCCTCCCCGCTGCCGCCTCGCTCCCGGCACACGCACAGGCACGGACAGACAGAGGCATGCGGAGCCGGGCAGCTGCCGCCGACCTGCACTGCGCCCCCCGCCCAGCCCCTGCATCGGCCCCGGCCCCGACCCCTGCTCAGGCAGCCTCAGCCCGGCGGCAGCCAAGCGCGTTCCACTCCCCCCACCCCCGACCACAATGCAGACAGGCTTCACAAAATAAACAGATTAAAAAGAAAGGGGGGGAAAAAAAAGAAGCCAAGGCAAACAAGACAAATCCGCACACAGCCCCCTCTTTCCCCCTCCCCTCTCGTAACAAAAGAAAGCCCCGNAGGAGCGGGGCCACATGGAGGGGCATGGAGCACTGGGCGGCATTGAGGACGAAGAGCTCGCTCCAGGTGAGCCGCAGCAAGGCCACCTGGTCGGTGATCTGCAGGTCGGGGAAGAAGGGAATATTGCGGGCCCACTCGACGGCGCTGAAGAGCAGACGGGCGGCCAGCTCGCAGATATTCTCGATGCCCATGATGTTGTTGGGCTGCATGCACTGGCTGCCGTAGCGGGAGGTGGGGTAGGGCTCGGCCCGCAGCAGGAGGGAGATGTATCCCGAGAGATAGCAGTGCCCGTTCAGAGGGTCGCCGTTGGTCAGGGCGTACTGGCCGGGGTTGGGTTGGGTGGGCGGCATTCTTCCTCGCTGAACCGCTGACAAAAAGAAGGAGAGAAGGAGAGGAAATGTGCATCCAGGAGGCTCGCAGGCATCGCCCCGGCGGCGCTGCCAACCAGCCGGAGACAATGCCGGGCTTCTTCCCCTCCCCGCTGCCGCCTCGCTCCCGGCACACGCACAGGCACGGACAGACAGAGGCATGCGGAGCCGGGCAGCTGCCGCCGACCTGCACTGCGCCCCCCGCCCAGCCCCTGCATCGGCCCCGGCCCCGACCCCTGCTCAGGCAGCCTCAGCCCGGCGGCAGCCAAGCGCGTTCCACTCCCCCCACCCCCGACCACAATGCAGACAGGCTTCACAAAATAAACAGATTAAAAAGAAAGGGGGGGAAAAAAAAGAAGCCAAAGCAAACAAGACAAAGACGCACACAGCCGCCTCTTTCCCCCTCCCCTCTCGTTACAAAAGAAAGCCCCGCACGTAAAAAAAAAAAAAAAAAAGGAAAAAAAAAAAAAAAAAAAAAAAAAAAAAGAGAAAAAAAAAAAAAAAAAAAAAAAAAAAAACCCTCAAAGAAATCCTCTGGGTGGTGAGAAAGTAGAGTTAAAAATCACAGCCAACTGTAAAAAAGAGCCAAGCTCTGCTGTGAATCCCAGCCTATTACCCTGATACCACTGAAATTTACAAGTAAACTGATGGGTCGCTTTTTAGAATAGAACATTAAATAAAATAATTCATAAAACCAAATGCGTCCATATTCTTCAAAAATACCTCGTCGTTACCCTTCAAGCTGGAACAGGTCGCAGCGTTCCAGCTCCCCACTGCTAACTTTATTACACAGAACCAGCTTTCCATAGAGTCCCCCCCCTCCCCCGCCCAGCAAAGTTTTCCCTGCTAAAAGGAAGAGAAAGGTTAAATATTATCAAGGGAAAGGGGGAAATAAAACAAAAATGTCCGAACTTACAATAGCCAAACATTCGTGGAAAAAAAAAAGGACGGTGTAATTAATATCTTTGGTGAGCTGTTGCCACTGCAAAAGCCTGCAGTCAGCGTTGCACAGTGAATGCACAAGCTTGCAACTGCAAAAACACTGGATTCATTAACCATCTCCACACAGAGCGTAAGCATGCCTCGAGTCCCGAAAGCTGACCAAAGTTGGTGTTTTTTTTTNAGTTTGTGTTTTTTTTTTTTTTTTTTTTTTTTAGTGTGTGCGTGTGTTTTACTCCATCAGTGCCAGCGTTTGCAGCCGCTTGCCATGTAAACAAACGTAACTTCAGAGGAAGATACGGCTACTCAGGCTCGTACCGTGCACACACAGACACACAACCGCACAACCGCACACGCTTGCTGGCACACACCCGCACATGCAATCACTCATGTTTCCGGCGTGCCACATTTTTCACAGCTTTCTCTTTTCTTCCCCAACTAGCCCTCCTCGCCACCCGGGCCAGACCTCTGTCCTGCTGCTCTCCAGCCTACCTGTGCCTCTTCAATCTACTTGCAAAGTTGGCAGATATTTTTCATTTAACTGCGTGCACATTTCTCACTTTTTGTTTGTTTATTTTTTCTCCTCCTTCCTTTTTAATTTTTTTTTGTTTGCCTCCACTCTCCCAGGTGCCTACCAACAGTCCTTGCAGCTACCAATGAAGCCGTCATATTTGTGAGCTCTTTCATATCTGGAGCAGCCTAATTCAATTCCTTCTTGTGGCATATAAAATAGAGTTTTAAAATCTCTGCTCCGCAAAATCAACTATTTCGCTGATGTGACCTCTTTAGAACATCTTTAACGACAGTCACAGGGTAAACTTTAAACCAAGAGAACATGTTTTGAGGAGAAAGGAGGGCAGGAAATTTCCCTACACGAGAATGAGTCTGAACGCAAGGAAAACCACAGGCAACTTTTGGAAAGGAGGAGAAAAAAAAACCAGCAGAGCAGTTGGAAATGGTGGGGATCCCGCTGCCACATGCAGGCTGCGGATGCTGCTTAAATGAGAAGAACCGGTAAAGAGGTTATAAATCGAGATTTGTATGAAGACTTTAAGGAGAGGGTGGAGTTTGATGAAGAAATAAAATGAGCAGTGCACAAAAACAAAAACAAAAA
>VZTT01005622.1:8199-29646 GCA_013400855.1 Buphagus erythrorhynchus | reverse complement strand
TTGGGAAAAATGGAGAAAAAATGGGAAAAGGGAGGGAGGAAGGGTAGAGAGAAGGAGAGGAGATTCTTCTGACAAGCACAATTTACATTGAGATCCCCCTGTGCTGCTATTTACTTTGAGACCTGATTAGTATGGGTCGTCTACGGCCCCTCTACCCCCCCCACCCCATCACACACATGTCCATTGCTATAGGCAGAAAGGTGCAATCAAAAGGACAAGATGTGAGCTCCCTGTGAAAAGTTGGTGAGGGGTTTTTGGTTTTTTTCCCCTACAGATCTGAAACAGGGATTTGTCTCCCGCTTTCCTGTTGCAAAAGCCACTCCAGGGGTTTTAATGGTGAAGGAAGCACTCGCGCTGCACGGAGGAGCAGGCGCCCATATATGCGCACTCTTGTACACACACACACTAGACTCCACAGAAGTATTCAAATCCCCATATGTTCCCGTCCCACTTCGGGCTGTTTTTGCAGTCTGTGCCGCGTCCCTCACCCCTCATTACTCACCTAACATGTCCACGCGCAGCCCCACAGGACTCCACGCTTCTCGCGGGGGTTTCACCCCCACCGTTTAATTTTATTTTGCGGGTGTGTGAGCAGTCAGAACAACCCCAAACGCCCTGCACGCAACGCCCTTCCCCTCTCTCCCCTCCTTCCGATCCCCTGATAGCCCGAAGTGAGTTGCTCCAGGCGGGTAGGGGGGTGCGCAGGGGGTGCTTGGGTGTCCCTCCCCCTCCTTCCCCTCCGCGGCCCGGCGCGGCCTCGGCCCCGGCGAGCAGGAATCGCTGGCTCCGGCTGCCATCTAGTGGGCACGAAGCTGTCGGCCCAGGGGAGCCCGGGGAGCGGGGGTTCCGCGCCTGTCTCCGGCCTTCCGCCCTACTCCCTATTTTTACCAAAAAATGTATTTCCTTCTTTTTTTTTTTTTTTAAATTTTAGATAGAAAACTCCACTGAGGAGAAGACCCTCTTCTTTTCAGTTTCTGTCTCTCTCACAAGCCCGCCTTATCGGCAGCCTTCCTTTTGTCAGGGGTCTGAAATTTGCCTTGGGTTCGAAAGACTGCATGTGACAAAGAAGAAACAGACTGTAAAAGCTGAACACCTCCCCCCCACAACAAAAATCCCATCAACACTAACACCCCAGGCCCCTCTACTCGACACCATACGCTTCTCTTAGCTCCCATTAAAGTTTATAATCAGATTAGAAGCTGGATGGAAAACCTGCAGAAGGAAAAGGAATGAAAAAGGTGACAGAAGTTTTATTGTTATTATTTACTTTTGTAAAGTGATGTTGCTTTAATTAAAAGTAAAGAGAAAAAAAAAAAGTCCCTCAACTCTGATGTGTAGCGATCACGATATTTTTTTCCTTGCCCTGTCAACTCTAAAATCTGAGGCTGGGAGCCGCCTGAAGAAAAGATTCCTTCATCATTTCTAAGATCAGAATAAACGCTTGATTTTGTCCCGAAATAATGAAGAGATTTTCAATGAGCCCCTTGGCCAAGCCGTCTCTGTTGTATATTGCATTGATAAAAAGGATGTTATTGACTATGCAACAGTAGGCTTCTTTCCTCTCTCTGGCTCTTTCCAAATGAAGTCTCCGTCCTGCTTCTTGGTCAGTGAAAAGGTGAAACGAATAAGATTAAATAGGACAAAAAAAGCAAGCTCCGTATGTATATCATCTAGATTTTACTCCCCAGACTGTGAAGAGACAGGGAGTAAAACAGGGAGAGCAAGGCACGGAGCGGGGGGGGGAGGGAGAGAGAGAGAGAGAGAGAGAGAGAGAGACAGAGAGAGAGAGAGACAGACACAGACACAGACAGAGGCAGAAAGCCTGAGAGAAGGTGGACGAACCCAGCAGCCGCAGCCCGGCTCTTCCCGGACCGGGCACCCTGCCGACGGCCCCGACTTCCCGGGCCACCTCAGGCAAGTCGCCGCTTCCTTCTTCGTGGTTTCGGGGCAGAGGGAGGGGAGCGAGGCCGCGACACTTGGCAGGGACCTTCCCCAATCCTGCCCCCCCGGGGCCACCTCCTCCCCTGGCGTCATTGTATTTGGGCATCCCGTTATTTGGGAGGAGTGAGAGGCGCCTAGTCTTCATTCTGTCCGAGATTTTTTCTCCCTCCTCCCTTCTGTTCCCCTTTCCCGCTGTGGAAACATGTGCGGGAATTTCTACCGCTCACCTGCCCAGACAACGCGCGTGTCTCACAGAGGTGACCCACGCGGGTACGGCAGGCACCGACCTCATGTCCCAGGGCCAGCTGCAGCGGCAGGGCGCCGGGCTGGGGACGTGCAAGCATTCCAACGCTCTTCTCTTTCACCTGCTTTGTTTGTTATTTGATCACCTAATGAAAAGATCGATGGCAGCTTGTTTATCTGGGTGATAGTGTCAACAGATTACAGGGGCAGTAATCAGATGTTTCCCAGCCAGGCTGGGCACAACTGTAATACAGAGGGAGCCTAAACGGGCTCAGACTGCACTGATCTGGGCAGCCGGGATTGTGCGGTGGGGAGAAATTTTTTTCCGTTGGTCTGTCTGGAAACGCTTGGTGGTTTTCACTCGCTCCGTGCTGAGGGAAAGCAGTTTTAAAACGTGGTTTGTAGAAATAGCCGATGGCTGAAGGGCCAGTGAAGTTTGAGGGAGTCCCGAGGAAAAACCCATATCCGACGTCCTGTGTCTGTGAAGTAGCCTGTTGGGGAGGGGAGACGGGACTCTGGGCATCCATCAGTAAAAGTCTCATGCCTGGATTGAACAGGTTAAAGCACAGTTCAGTCGACGAGAGGCACTTCTTCTCGGCAAATTACAGGGACACTTTAAAACAGTCAGGACGCACATTTAATTGGGAAATGAGCTTTGATTCCTTTTTTAACCTCTGTAGATCTGGAATGTGTAAAAGAGACGGAGCTGGGAAAGAGACGGAGCTGGGAACTTGGAGACTTAGTTTTCCCTCTGTCGCACTAGATGCTACTTCCCCCAGGCCAGGGTCCAGGATGAGATCTGAAGGTGGAAGAGTTTTGGGAGGCTTTAGGGGCTGGTTTTGGTTGTTTCTGTTGTTTGTTTTTTCCCCCCTCCTTTCTGTGTTTCTCTTCTCCATCCCCATCTCCATCTCCTCCCTCGTGTAACCCAATCGGGAACGGCACTGGTTCCTCTCTCATCTCCTGCAGAAAGAAAAAGTTCCTCTGGAGATTAGTGATGACAACTTTTACAGCTGTTTCTGGTGGGTAGGGAGGCGGGTTATAGTATGATATAAAACCCAGCTGATGGTATTATTATTTTGCGAGTGGCCAGGCTGCATGTAATTGGGGAGCTCGGATACATAGCCTGTGTTTTCCTAAACAAATAAGTGCCTTTTTCACCTGCTAAGCTCCCCAAAGTACTACATGTATATATATATACACACATAAAAAAAGTACTCACAGACACGGGGACGTACATGCATATATACACATACATATACGCACACACCTAAGGAGTGGGGTAGACAGAAGACAGTATGTGAGTATGTGCACACTTAACACAGGGTGCAGTGAACACCTTCGACCTGAAAAAAAATCAGTCATTCTTGCTTTCAATTTTTAGTTCTGACCTGTGGACACCTACAAGCTGTAAAACCAGTGTTGTACTGGGGTTTCCCCCAGCCCCTGCCTTCTTCCCTCAGTTGGAGCTTTTTGGGCGACCGTGCTCCTAGGCTGGGCCTGTTGCAAAGCAGATTTGAACGGTCACACCTGGACCCCCTCAGTCTTAACTCTGTGCCCCAGCCCTGCTGCTCTCCAGTCCCCCCCCAACCAGGCTGGGGTTGGCAGTGCTGTTGCAGGCCTCCATAACTGGTGGTGCCCAGGCAGGCCCCATTTCCAATCAGCAGTGCTAGGGTCTTTCCTCACAGGCCTTTTTCTCCATTAGCCTTTTTTCTCTCTTTCTTTTTCCTCCATTTTCCTGCCTCCACCTTAGCCAGACCTGAAGGATAACCAAGTTTCTTGAGGAATGCAACACATGGTGTGTGTGCAGGAGGTGGTGCTTCTGGAGGAGATGCGGTCACCCTCTGCCCTGGGCAGGTAGTCTCCGGTGAGTGCTATCACCCTGGGGAGATGGAAAGAAGTGGGGCTAACTCCTCCCGGGCGGTCTGTGCCGCTCGTTCTCTGCCTCCTGCAGCATCCACCCACAGCTGTCCTGAGGGACACACTCTGGGACGCTTTGTGCCCACCCTGGCCGCTTTCTAAAGAAAGCCAGATGCCAGGGGTTTGCCCACCCCATCCCGGACATTCCGAGTGAGTGTCTCTCTCCCGCCTCATAGTATCCCTGTCACAGTCACCCAAGCCCATTGCCTAGGATGTTTCAGTACATCCCACCGAAGGCCTTGGGAAACAAAGTCCTCCACCTTTCCCAGCTCTGCTCCCCCTCCGCCCGTCTGCCGCACATGTTCCGGGCCACGCCATCATGCATAACCTGCTTCATTTATTATTAAAAAACCCCAAACAAATCCCCCATTCTTTGGAGCGTACCCCTTCCCCCCGTCTCCTCTGAGAAACATAATATTGGGATCACGGCCGACATCCCTGCGATATCCAGAGCTGCTGCTCATCGTAGCGGGTCTCGTAACCCACGGGGTATTGTATATCCCACCCCGTCGAGGTGTGCCCGCTCTTCCTCGCCTGCCGCGTATGTTTAACCCAGGCGCGACCGCCCTTTCCTTCCGCGCCCACTGCCTGCTTCCCTGGAATTATTTTAGATGGGATTGGCAAAAAAGCAGTGTGACAGCGGCCCTCGCAACTCCCCCCGCCACGCCTTCGAGAAGGCAATCTGCCGTTCCCGCAGCCTCCCCGGCAGCGGGTCCGCGCCGAGCCGGGGTTTGTCATTTGTTAGCGCTCAAAAGCACCGGGCTCCAGTGCCAACCAGAAAGCAGGCACTCGTCATCCCTACAGACAGAAACGCCTGAGCACCCGACAATTAGCCTTTTTTCTCCAATTAAAAAAAAAGAAAAAAAAATTAGATCTGTGCCTGGGAAGTAAAAACCAAACCAAAAGCAAAACTGAAAAAAACCAAACCCAACCAACAACCACACAACAAAATAACGGTGTCTGTGTGAGAACGGGAGAGAAGGCATCCTGAGTGAAGGCCACTTTTCTAACGGCACATAAAAGCATAGCAATTCCCACGTAGAGCTTCAGGAACAGAAATTGATGACCTTTGGATGCAAATCAAACCTTCCTGTAGAAGGAAAATCTGGGAATAATTTTCAACACGCTCGTGAATCCAGAACCAAATATTTACATTCCGCACAAATAAAGCTGCGGTGATCTGAGCGCTGAAGCCAAGAGAAAAAAAAATATGAAAGCCACTACCATGACGCTTTGCACTGAACAGCTCTGGCTGTATTTTAATCTTTCGGCTTCTGTTAGGGCCGAATTTGGTGGTTTTAAGACTCTGTATTGGGCTGGAGAGTTTGATGAAGAGCTGACGTTTGGAAATGAGTTTGTAAGACGTGAGATTGTCCTGACAACGCCATCGACGGCAGTATATAATAATTTCCTTAATAGTTACCTGTCAGAGATCCCATTTCTTTTACTGAGGGGATTAGTCCGTCAAGAGTAGATTTGAGCTGGACTTTCTGCAGACCAGAGACCGGCTCCAAGATGTTTGAGTATTTAATGTCACTTTCTCCCCTGCATCCGAGATAAAACTGCGCAAAAGTATGTTTGCTGGGAAAAACTCAGCAATGCTAGTGCAGTAGCGATATAACCATATTTATTCATCAGAAATTGATCTGAGTAATAAACCTTAGCATTTCCATTGAAACTGTCAGGAGCAAGATATGTTTATTACGGTGTATTCTGTCTGCGTGGGGAGGACGGGGGTGCGCTTTAGATAAACTTTAAATGAAACAGAATAAACACAGCAGATCGCTCCAGCCCAGTACAAAAGCTATAAATGTCTGCTACGTATTTTACCACGCAAAGGCTTTTTTTAATTTTTTGTTTTTAATATAATTATTCACACGTTTCTAGGGGTTAAGCCCAGACATATCCAACAGTGTCGTTAATAAGTTACACAAAATTGCCTGATCCTATCAAACGGGTCTAGAGTTATATGTTTTATTGTTAACCCCTTCCACCAAATCTTCTGAAGCTGAAAGGGAAAGGGAAAGGGCTTTTGTCCGAGTTGATCCTCGGCTGTTCTGGGGCTCAGGTTGGTGTGAAAGGGACGAGGAGGTCGCTTGAAATCTCCTTTTATCTACTCCTATTTTCTCTCTGGATCAGCAACTTTGAATAGACACCATCTAATCGCTCGTAATGGAAAATGAAAAGAAAAAAAAACACCACCCAACAAAAAACAACCGTGTGAGCTGCGAAAATACTTTTGCGCGGGGCTGCCGGCCCGAAGGGGTGCGTGCCCTCGAGTGCGCCAGGCAAGGACGAGCGTGAGCAGCCCCCTGCAGCTGAAACCTGCTATGCGTGCACCCTGCGCCTCCGCGGAGACACAGGCGTGCCCTGGCTCTCCTCCCTTCCTCCCCGCGCCAGGGTATTCCCTGTCTGGGGCCGGGAGGTCTGGGGATGAGGAGCAGCCAGCACCCCAGAGACCCCTTCTCTGTGCCCGGACGGTGAGGATCATTTTTGAGTGGTGGTGTTCGGAGTAGTAACACGGAGAGTCGAGCCGATATTGTTTTCTCTCTCACCCTCAGACTCCTGGATTTTCGTAATTGGCTCTTATTGCGGATACCTGCACTGAGAGACAGTCTCAGTCGCCGGGAGTGGGTAACCCCAAAGAACAGCCGCTGTGTGGCGGGCAACCAACTCCGCACATCGGCCAGACACTGACGGAGGTGTCCGCAGGTTTCTGGGGATTATCTTGCCGAGGCTGGTGNTCTGATGTACATTTATTCTGCTGATGGGAAAGTATTTTTATTTAAAGTTTTTCAATGGTACAGTTGATTTTTTTTTTTTTTTTGTATGGGTAAGGGAAAAACAGCAACAAAAAAAGAGATGGGCAAACAAACTTGGAGTCCTCTGTCCAATAGAAAAAGCTTTGTTCTAGAGGCTCAATCCAGGACACTACCTCTTCCCTCCTAGAAGCTTAGAAATTGGCGTTTCTTTCTCAGTCTGGGATGCTTTTGCTGTAAATTCCTTCATGTGATTACTTTGTTGCTAAGGCTACAAGTTCCCATCCCGACACACAAATCTTTTCCACTCCAGGAGCAGCTCAAGTCCTGGGCAGAAGTCACGACTTAAGAGACTTACTTCAAACTCCTTGGAGTGCCTCCCTGCTAAATACCTGCTTAAGTCTGGAGGTTCAAATGAAGTCCTCCCCCCGCAATCGTGTGTCACCCCCCTCCTTCTCTCCCGAGGTGCATTGTGCTGGGACTTCTGGTAAATAGATGATGAGAAGAAACACAGACCAATAAGGATTAAATTAAGTAGAAGAAATCCAGGCGGTGTATATTTTGAAGCTCCGATGGGGCGTCAAACTGATGTTTAACACATTTTTTCCACTCACTGTGCACAAGTCCTCAGCCCCCATCGCCTTGTTTAATTTTTTCACCCCCGAGGAGGCGGCAGTTGTGGGAGGTGGACAGAAAAAGGCTCCCTCGACCCACAGATCTTTCCCTATCCTCAAGTGCCATGGGAAAGGGCAGGGAGACACCGTGTCCCCAGGCACGGTTGGAGAGAGAGACACACACACACACACACACACAGGGGGTCCTCCAGCACCGAAGGACCTGCGAGGTGGAGTACTGCGTAGTCATCCAGGCTGTCCCTAAATGCAGAGCTCAGGTGGAAGGGTGTTTTTTTTTTGTTTGTTTTTTTTTTTTTGTTTTGTTTTTTTTTGTTTCTGTTTTTCTCTTAGCAGAATTACCCATCTTCTTCCTCCCCACTGCCTTTGCCGCTCCCTTGGTTGCACCGATCGGGAAAAATACAGTTTTATCTCCCTGGCTTAGCAGAGTGGACACGTGTTTGTGCACGACTGAGCCCTCCAGCACCGCTGGGAGTGGCTCTCCTGGATGCAAAAGGAGAAAAAACCTCAACAAAACCCCCTCAACCTCCCTCCCCTATTCCCCCCCTCCAACCCCCAAAAAGCCTCAGAGATGCTCTTCTCCTGGAAAAGTTAAGCGTGACTTAGTAAACAGTTGTAAATGCAAATAGAAATGAATAAATAAACCTCAAACCAGGTAGTTTGGGTGTAATAGTTTAGCAGGACTAATTGCAGACAATGAAGCTGAAATGACTTCTCCAATTAGCTGCTGGTTGGAGTTTATTTGGAGGAACTGTCAGCTCCAGCGATGGATAATTGCTTTATTGCTCACAAAACTATCATCTATTTAGAACATATGTGCTAATTACTCTGGATGGGCGTCGGAAAAGAGACCATAAATCTATTAGCCCTTTAAAAAGTCTAAGGTACTCGTGAACGACCAACTCCTTTCCATGGAGCTTAAGGGCAAGATTCTCGCTTGGATGTTGGATGGTAGTCCTTCCAGAAAAATAAAATAAAATAAAATAAAATAAAATAAAATAAAATAAAATAAAATAAAATAAAATAAAATAATTTCAGCCATATATACATGTATATTTGCTAGCGTATATTTGCGATTTCTCAGTGGGAGGGAAACGGGGGGGTCATCTTCAATAAAGGAAAGCATCTTTCTGTAGACCAAACTGGTGCAATAAATCACTGTCATAAAAACCGATTTTCCTCTTTAGCCTTGCACTATTTTTCTCTCCAAAAAGATTAGTTTAAAAATCTTTTAATTGGATTACTCTGGAAAATTAATCTCCTTTGGGCTCGCTAAGTTTGTGTACCAAATATCTGGAATTAATTCAGTGCCACAAAACGCATCTGCGATGCCTTTTGTTCGAACTAGCTAAAAAAAGGACAGGTAGGGAAGATGGCATTTTGCCGTACGCATTCATGTCCCCTCGCAGTTCTCTATGCATATTCATTGCTGTATGTGTCGCATTGTAACGCATAAAATTGCTGTTGTAAAGGACATAAACAGAAGTGTTTGCTGGACTCTGCTGCGGGTCAAGACATCAGTGGGGGTGAGGAGTTTAGGAGAAAAAACAGAAGAAAGAAAAAGCTTTGGCAGCCCGAGCAGGAGTCTGCTAGGCGTCGCGCACCGAGGGTCATGCCCGGGCCGGAGCGGTTTTCCTTCGCCCCCGGCCCTGGCCGCTCCGCAGGTTCGCTCTCTCCGCGCCGCTCGGAGCCACTCCGTCCTCCTGCCCCCGCCTCCTCTCCGCTTCCGCGGCTGGCCCCGGACCTGCGGCGCTTTTGGGGCCGTCTGAGGGGAACTCCCCATCCCGGGCACCCGCTGTGATTCAGTGGGATCCCTTAGTTTTTTTCAATTTGAGTGTGAGCAGCACCCTCGTGAGGTGTGGTTAATTGCGGGGGCGGTGGGAGGTTAGAGGCGTAATGACTTGTCAGGGGGGTGGTGGTGACTCTGTATAGCACCGTCTTCTTTTCCCCCGCCTTTTACAAGTCGAGGCTGTCTCGCTGCTAAAAGAGAAATAAAGCTGGGCTCATTTATATATTTTTCCTTGTTTGTTTTCCCGGAAGCAAACGAACCTGCCGCTTGTTCCCCGTGGCTTATATGCAGATCGTGACATTACTCGGGGGCTTGGGGACGAAGGGGTAGGGAGCAGTTTCTCCTGGCTGTGGGGGGGGTGAGATGGTGAGCGAGAAAGTTCCTCCTGGGTGGAGCAGGAGGCAGGTATCGCTTGTGCGAGTGTCCGTGTGTGTGAGCTGAGACTCAGGCTGGGCAGGTGAAGGGGCAGCACGGGGTGGGCACGAAGCAGGCTGGAGGATGAGGTTGAGGAGTATGAAGGTGAGGATGAGGGTGAAGGTATGTTTTGACCTCTTGAGCACTGGTCTAGCTCAACGTCCTGTGGAATAATCTCTCTGCCCAGACCCAAATACCAGCCACTCTTGCATGCTTGTCGCACTTCGTAAGTTGCGTGTGGCATTTCCAAGTCAGCATCAAATTTTCAGTGTCAGCCGGTGGGGAGCTGTGAACCGCCGAGTGGGATTGTCTGCGTTTAATAATACATGACACAAACACGCGCGGAATCACGTGGAGAGAAAACACTCAGAGCAAGATGAACGTCCCATGCTACAAGCTGATGCTGGGCATATCACACGAGTTTATGCCCCGAAATCCTCCAGAAAGGTGGGACACCAGTGCTTACATGTAGCCAAACAAGTTCCATCACAACATGAGATCCTTGTGTGGACGTGCATAAGTAGATCGCTCTTTCCAAACAGAGTTTATGTACTTGCTAAAGAGCCCTGTGGTCTGCAGTGAATTAATTACTGCACCTTGAATCCCCGCTGACCTTGCACCTCCCTCGTGTTTCTTCCCACCGTGCACAGGTAAAAGCTTTTCAGCCCCGTGCTGTAGCTAAACAGATTAATATATACGTCGACAGACGCTTTATCCCTAATCACATAATGTTAAATGAATCTTAAAGTCCCTTTTGAGACAAACGAAGAATTCTCTCTCTTTCTCTCTCTCTCTCGTCTCCCTGTCCAACTGCCTGCACTGTGGATGTGCCCTGTGGAAAATGTTCACAGTTTGGAGGACTCTAACCTTGATTTTCCAGCTTTGAGCTCCCTCTGGAAGCGGTAAGAGCAATTACTCCATATTACTGTACATATTCCACTGCCATGGTGGATCGCAGGTGTTGCAGGCGCTGTTGTTTGTATCCCTTCTGCAGCCCCGCGGCCAGAGCCCAGAGGCTGCGCCGAGCCCCATACGCTGCCACGCACACTCAGAGCCCGGGGCTCCCTCCCTGCTGAGTATGCATGGAGGTGGAGAGAGGCGATTTGGTCCTCACCCACCCCCGCTTCTCGTCGCGCACCGGCCGCCCGCTGGCCTCTCCCGCCTGTACTCAGCATGGAGATTCTTAGGAGATTCTTACTTTCTCCCACGGAAGGAATAGACAATAGCTCACTTGTGGACAGGCGTCTTTAATGGCTTAACGTCAGGAGTGTCGAACGCCTAATCCGAGGCAGAAGGCAAAGGGACCTGGGAGTGCCCTTTAGCCCCAGGCTGGGCGTGGAGGTGGGGGGTGAAGACAGACACTGCACCGAAGGATCCGAGGCAAAAAACTAGGCAGAGACGACAGGGAAAACAACTCCTAAACAGGAAAATACCTAGAAACCCTGAGCTGTGCACACTTGACCAGAAAGCATTTTAATTTAGGCTGTACAATGATCCTTTGGAGACGATGTAAAAGGGTGCATTTTTAACGAGCTACAAAAGTGAGGGGTGGAAGCAGGATGTTGTGCTATGCCGGAGCATCTCCGAATAGCATTAAACTGTGTCATGAATCAGTGTCATGATGACGTATGACATACCACAAGGGATCATGATGAGTGACTGGCATAATAGACATAGATAGTGGACCAAAGTCTCCTTGGCAATTCTTAGCCATATGTCTTGGGGGGATAGTTTTACATTCATGATCCGTTTATTTGGAGCCAATTACAGGGAGAGAGACACATGAAGCACACGGATGAATCTGTCTAAGTAAGATGAAGATGGGCTTAAATGGCACAAAGCATTGCCGGGGGGAATCTGGGGAGTTCGCAGGTTTAGAAGCAAAACACCTGGCAGAAACCCACCTGCTATTAGGCTCTACCTAATTAAGCAGGACGCCCCTAGTTTCTCCTGCCAGCCCAGGAAAGGGTTGGCTCACCCAGCTCATCTCCGAGCTCCTCCGTCAGTCAGCTGCAGAGCCTCTCAGGAACCACGCATCACCCGTACCGCGGGCTGATAATCTCCTGTCCCATCGCAAACTGCGGGATGCCGCTCGTGTCCTTCTCGTCCCGCGTGGGCTTTGCTGCGGGCTGCGAAGCGCCGAGACCCCAGTGCTAGCAGGGGCAGATGGAGAAGTCTCCTCCCTTCAGGTCTGCCGAGCAGACAGAAAGCACACCTCTAATAAACGCTTAATCCGAGAAACGCACCCAATATGCCCCTCTCTACGAGCTGGAGAGCCCGAGTTGCTGGAGCTGCGGGTTTTCTTTTGTTTGCCAACTTCCCGAGCTACCAGGGGAAATGTCTTTACATTTTTCCTTCCCCTCTCCCCCAAACTTAAGTCCCCTGTTGGCGGCGACTCCAGAAGGGCAAGAGGGCCCCAGTGACCCTTTGAAGGCGATCAGCACTCCGAAATCCGCCTCGGCTGGTTGGGAATGCTTGCCATTACAGCGGAGATCACTGACAGGCTTCTTCCCGGGAGACTAGGTTCGCGAGGCTCCCTCTTCACATAGACCCTTCAGGGGCATTGATAAGCTCTAGAAACCTCCATAGGAGGCATTACAAGGAGAAGAATGAATGACATATGCTCGGAAAATAAGAGTACAAGAGGGGAACCCCCNCCCCCCCCAAAAAATCTGATGGTCCAGATGCTAAGAATTTCAGTAAATGTGTGAGTATCTAATGAAGGGAATAGCAACATTGTTAACCGAAAACATCTAGTTAACAATGACTTCATTCGGTTAGGAGGTTGAAAAAGCCTTTTTAAATCAGTCCAGATTTACTGGCCTAAATGCAGCCAATTTTTGAATATGAAGGTTGTACTGAGTCTCCGTTCTTTCAAGATGTCATCTGAAAGGTAATAGTATAGGTGAAGTAATGTAGTTACACTGTGCAAACTTTTGTAGACCCTTTCTTGTCAATTTAATTCGGTGCTTCTTCACTTTATTAGGAACAGACTGACTCCATCAACGACGATCTCCATGTTTAGAAGCATGACTGCTTGGAGCAATTAGATTCCCCAATTTGCATATTTCTCCCGACCTCAGCAGCATCACTGGATCCTTACGTAATCAACCTTTTTAAAGTAGGGGAAAGTCGGAATAAAATATGACTCCTCAGTGTGTAGGGTGGCGAAGTGGACATGGAAGTGGGCTGTCAAAATTACCTTTTTGCCCTTAGGATGGGAGGAGTGAAAAATTAAAATATAGAAGCGCACCTCCTGAGAGCGCCCCAGTGGCCGGGTTTTGTCGGTTTAGCAATTTCACGAGTTTCCCGCTGATTTCCGGGGACTCCCGTGTTTCCGAACTCCTACCCGTCCCCCGCCGCCTTCGGGGCGTCGCCCTGAGGGATGGTTGATGTTCCCGGTTCTTCCCGGTTCATCCACACGGGGAGAGAAAAGCAGTCAGCGAGGGTGCGGAAGCCGGACAGCGCAGGCACCGCCGCCGCGCCACGGGTGGTTTTGTTTTTGTTTTATTGAGGCGGCGCCCGTGGCCGGCAGCCGGTGTCGCTCCCAGCAAGCCCCCCTCCCTCGAAGAGGAGGGTATCATTTGGATACCAACAAGTGATTTTTAAGCACCGGTCGATGGTATCAAATCTACACTGTTTGCTCCGCGTGGGTTTCCCTAAAAGGGGACTCGTAAAGGTGTGCAAGGACGGAGGGGGAGAGTGGATCTAATTCTGCCCAGCCTCTCTACGCTCACAAACGGTGACAATTGACGACGCGGATAGTGGGCTACTCCTTGCCCTCGACCTCCCCTCCGACCTTGCCTCACATGCATCCCATGGAGCTGAAAACGTGGGTAAGGATCAGTGCACCTGGTGCCTGAGGGGCCCGATCCTGCAAAGCCTGGAGGACCTTCAGGGACTGTCCCCTTCAAAAGTCAGTTTCTCAGCCACTTGTGCATCATGCGTAAAAAGAATAATTTCCTGGAAGTCCACGGAGGGGATCAGGGGAGCTAGTGCTCAGCAGGTAGAGCCATCCACCCAGAGCTTTGCAGCAATATGAAGAAAAATCTCCATAAAACTAAACAAGCAATCAGCTGAAATCTATCCTCTTTAAATAAACTGATTCCTTAGTATTTTTCCAGTATTGTTGTAAGTTGTTGTCTGTGATGTCCCCCAGGGCTCTTTCCTCTTCTCTCTGATTTAGTGTATAAAAGCACCTCTGAGTGATGGATTACTGTGTCATTGCAGCCTGCGAAGGATTAATTTGTTTCATTGATTTCTCTTTAGGCAGATTGCCAGAATTCTCTGCTTCCCACCTTTTTCCAGGACTTCCAGCAGTAATAGACAGTAACAGCCTAAGACAAATCAGCCCATTCTTGTAAAAATAGAAACACAAAATCCTGAAGTCCCAGAGAAGCTGTAAAGAAGTTTTTTCCTTATGCTGTAGACCCATTAATTTTTAAAGTGAGTCCATCTTCTCTCCTTTCACCACTTTTATAAAAAAGGCTACCATGTCTTGGTGGGAGTTGCTTAGTCTCAAGAGCAATTTCAACAATCAGTTGGACGTGAGCAGTGGGCATTTGATGGTCACAGAGAGATGTTTTGTTCATGCTAAACAGCAGGGGTAGGAATTACAGGAGGATTGCATAAACTTCAAGGTTCATCCTTTCTTAAAACCACCAGACCACCTACAGCTAATCAATTTTCTATCCATCTACCTATCTGGGATATTGAGATAAAAGGCAGTTTATGTCAGGTCCTAGAGATGCTGGTCTGATATATGTGGGGGTGGATGGCACTGGGATCTCCCAGATCAGTTTATCTGCATGTTTTCAGGATAATCTGATAAAAAGTCAGGCCTTGAAATGTTGGGCTGTGGTTAAAAAAGGGAGCTGAGCACTCCCTCTGAAGCAGATTGTGGAACCGTGAGGGGAGAGAACGAGGTCTGCTGTTGCTACTCTGATCAAACACCACTCTTTTTAGACCTGCTTTTTCTGCAGCAGAGACGAGACAGGACAGCTGTGCTCTTCTGTTTGTTTCCACAATGTAGCACTAAACACTGTATTGATTTAGTCTTCACAAGTTAAACTTTAGGTGTACGTAGTGCTATGCATAGACTACTGTGTTTACAGCTTGGGCTTGTGCTGTGCCATGCAAAACCAGCACTTTTAGATAGCATGAAGAGCAGAGAAGTGTTTATTTTACCTCTGTATTTGCCTTGTGATGAGTGTAACTCAATAGCTACTTTCATAGGGACAGTAAATTTATTGTATTGGATAGTACACATCCACTGCATAGCAAACCCAGGAAATTTTGAAGTTACAGCCCTACTATTTTCCCCCCATGGTCTCTTGGTGGATGTTAGCCTACTACTTTATTTTTTAAATTTTCTGTAATTTCAGGTGTAATCCAAATACCAGTACTAGGGTCACAGCATGATTTCCTTGTTATCCCACAAGAAAATAGGCCTTGCCCTGCCTGAGTAATGTTCTTGTGTTTTCTTGCACAAGATCCCTCTGTGATCTGTTGAGTCTAACTTTTCCTTCTCTACCTGGCAGGTTTTGAAGGAACTTTAAAAGTAGTCATAAGGAGTTCATTCTTGTTTTCATTCCTGGGAATCCCTTGAAATCCCTATTTTGTCTGGGGAAACCCTGCAATTTGGGTTAGCCTGCAGAAGGACAAGAGCGACTGCCTCCAGGTATGGCAACCTGGAAAATGCTGTTATCCTGGGGAACACTGAAAACTTTCCTTCAAAGGCTTCTGTGGTGTAACAGGGACCCCCACATTTCTGGATTAACACAGACCTCTCTGCCTGGCATTCCCACTCCTGATAGTTTTTCACTGTCAAGTAACTTTGAAAATAAAGGCACAAAATGCAACAGTTCACGTTTTTCTTGCTTGGATAGTCAAGCCCCAGGGAGGCTTGGCTCTCAGGGCAGAGTTTGTCTTGCTTGGAAGCAAACGCTCTCATCTGTGCTGCTCCTTCCTCCTTGCCAACCCTTTTCAGCTTACACAGGGGAATCCTTCTGCTCCTTTGCTAGGCAATAAGGAAAGTTATGGTCTTGATTAATAATCATAGCAATATTATTGGCTTGGAAAGTCTGAGTCAGGAGCAAAGACAGATTTCCATCCTTATCCCTCCAGTTTGCAATAAAACAGGCAGAATCCATCACAGACCAAATTTAAAGTGCTTAAGTGAAGCTCACACCCTTTCGTCCCTTCAGGACTGGAAAGAAATAGGGTCTGTTAGATTAGCAAACATTAACCTCTCGCATAGTTCTGAATGTAGGATTAATGCCTACTGAAGGGACAGCTGTATGACCCTCACACACACTAACTATACATTAGGGCTCTCACTCTATTGATTGGGAGAAGTTTGTGTGAAGAAGCACTCCTCACCAAGGAGAAAAACAGACTGGAGTGGGAAAAAGCCATTTATACTCTGCTAAGAAGCACTTTTAAAAATCTCTGTTCCCATTTCTGGCATCCACAGTGCAAATGAGCTGAAATCTGCATGCTGCACCTTGTAGTTCTGGCACATACCGATCACACAGTTTTCAGCTGTGACCCTGGGAGTGGCTCATCTTTGGACAAACCAGACCTATGCCAGTGCTTTATTTGCATGTAAGTAGAGTTTTTCTTGGACTCTGCCCACACGGGGTTTTATATCCTTGTGGGATTCTGACTGGCTGTACTTTAGCATATCTATTCCTATGTAGCTAATTTGGAAGAGACTGGTCTCCAAGACTTTTCTCCCTCACCCTGTAAACTAACAAATAGAAGTACTGATGAATAGTATATTTGTCAAACTTTCTTTCCATTAAAGTATGAAATCTTCATCCTATGAAAACACAAATTGATTGTTTCCTAGGGTTTGCTGGCTTAGACACAAACACTGGATTTGACTTTGGTCACACCCAATTTTTGTGTTAGTCTAAGTCTTATAACATTGAATTCCACAGAAGTACCTATAATTTCAGTGCATTTCTGAAAACAGACATTTTAAGGGCCCATCAAAACACTTTGTCAGAACAATCCTGAAGTCTCATCTGTCACTTAAAGTTCAAATTTATAAGGAACTCATAACAAAGGTGAGACTAGATGTTTTAAAATTGAATCTTTCAGTCAAAGTAGTTTTTGACTGCATTAAGTGTGCTGTCTGACAGGCTGTAGGGATATTAGACTTGCTTTTAGCAGTTCTGGAAGATGTAAATACTGGCTTTGGTCAGCCTGAATTACCAGGTATAAGGCAAAACAAACCTGCAAGGAAGAGAAACAAAGATGTCTCCTCTGAGGGACACAATGGGAATTTGTGCCTTGCATGTATCTTGTAGAAGGCAACTACTAGACCCTGGGCCCAACTTCTGGAAAATATAAAAGAGATCCTGACTGAAAAGGTAAACACTTAGAGCTCTGATACAGTTTTTTCCCTTGTAGCAGGGGCTACTTTTTTTTTTTTTTTTTTTTCCCTGTAACAGCAGGGAGTAACTTTTTTTTGCCCCCGAATTATTTGAAACCATGTATTTGTAGCTGTATGTGTAGGCAGGCAGGGAACTGCTGGATGAAAGCAGGAAGTTAGATGCTAGAGGGTATCAGTCCTGCTGCTCTCATCTCACCTCTAAGTCATTTAGCTCAAATAGCCAGGTGAAGGTTAGAAAAAAATACTATGGTATAGCAAGGTACCCAAAAACTGGACACCATCATTTCTCTGGAAACATGTTCTCCCAGCAAGTAATTTGATTTTTTCATCCATCAAATTTGTTTGGTTTTAATTCATCTAGAAATTTGAAGCTGCTTAATGTATGAAATGGCATACAAGTGGTTAACATTCATGCACTTGTCAACAGTATTTGGAAAGGAATTAGATGTCTTGCCTACCCATTTACCTCTACTATTGTGAAGCTTTAAACCAGCACTAGTAAAATTCACCTCTCTGCATTAGGTGTTGCTATATTGCAGATCAAAGTTTTGCAGTTTGCAGAACCATGGAAAGAATACTATTATTTAATCTGTTTGGTTAGAACTCAGCATTCAATGAATAACAAGTTTCTGCTTTTCCACAAAAAGTGTGAATTAAAACTTTGAATGAATGAGTAAGAATTTATTGCTTCATATTTTACAGCCATTGCTGTATTGATAGTTCATTTTTTCCAAGTGAGTAAAAAGTATGTGGCTTACCACAATAGTGTCTCATTAGTAAGATCACACGCAATGTATTGAAAATGGTGGGATGCTAGATAGTTCCAGTGCTTTACGTAGCTACTAAAATTAGATGCACCAGAACTTCTTTCAGTTTACACTGTGTTAAAGGAAGTAAAGGAAATGCAGTTCTGGGTCTAACCAGTTTTTCAGCTTTGCTGTATTCTAGTATATCAAGAAGACCATCAATTGTAAACCATATTTGTGTATTGGTAGAGATCATGGCTCTTGAAGGGAAGTACGGTTGTCTCATTCCAAAATCCACTGATTTTTAATATGACAACCATTGCACATGTTAATGAGCTTGTGACTTGAAAATGATCCCTGTCAGAGGTTTTTTTGAAGAGCTCAACATGAACTTTCTTGACTTACTGCTATGGGACTCCTTCAGCTAGAAACACTGACAGTGACATTAGTTGGAAAAAATGCATCGATTTAGTTCACACTGCACACTGCACTAACAATGCATTTTGACCTTGTGGACTCAATTGTCTGTGGATTTAAAATAATTTTTGAAATAATTTTAGCAGTCAGAAAGGCATTAAAATTAGCTATGATACTTCTTTATCAAAACTATGTTTTGTCTTCTGAATAATGTTTTCAGGTTCTTCCCTAACATTTGAATAGTGAAGACAAAATTACCCCAGATTTTATAGTGCTTTTGTCATTTTTTCTAACTGAGGCAAAGTTATCTTGTCAATGTTGCCATTTTGGTTTTCAAATTTCTTTCTTCATCCACTGTCACAATGGCACCCTGTCTGGTGTGTGAGCATTTCCACAGAGTTCTGTTCAGAATGTTATGTTTTCACTGGAAATTAAAAAATGTCCCAAAACGTAAGTTTTGCTTATGGTCACACTTCAGTTGTAGTTTACATTTGATTTGATATTGTCCCTTAGAAATCACAACAGCTTTAGAGAAAGTTTAAAATGCATGCAGTGATCCCTTGCAATCATTATAAAATAGCATGGGAATGCCTACAACAGTAGGAACAAGACCCTGGCTATAATACAGTTTGGCTGATTACATCCTGTTTTTCTAAATTCAAGTTTATTTGTAAGCTTGATCCAAAGCTTTCAGAAATAACTGTTTTCCCATTACCACTTTTTGGACTTTAAGAAGTTGTATTTCGCTGCTAGGTGAAGCCATCTCCATGTTCTGTGTTTTTTAAAATTTTATTTTATTTTCCTTTTGTTTGTTTGTTTGTTTGTTTGCTTGTTTACTTGTTTTTTAAATAAGAAATGACCTTTGAGTTTATAGGGAGGTGTAAGCCTCTCATCTGGATGATCAATCAAGTAAATTCCTTAAAATCCTTCTGGCTAAATTAACATCAAAATATATTATAAATTTAATGTATCACCTAACAGTTCATTCTTTGTCACACACACCCTCACCATGAAAAAAATAAAAAACACATCAGTACAAATATAAATGACAAGAAGCAGTTGTATGTCAATGGACTTGCTTTGTAGGTGGGGGAGGATGCCAAGAATAAAGCATCTCACAGCATGGGTACACTAATCAGTTAAAAATTGACTGATTCAGTTGTCAGGATATTGAAAACTTATATCTAGAAATACATGAGATAGCAATGAATAGTACAGCAAACAACGGGTTAAAATTTCAATATAAGAAACTGCAATTAAGGGACTTCCTAAGTAATGCTAGCTGCATGGCTCAGAAGTTTTGCTTTGCAGCAAAAGCCTGGAAAAAGAACTAAATATTAAAAATCTGCATTTCTGAATATGATTAACACATATTAAACTACATCTTCAGCACAGTTTCATATTTAAGGTGGTTGTGTCTTGTTTCAATCTCTGTTTACAACCATCTATCTGCTTCTATAGTAAAAATACAGATTTGGATGTCATTCTTTATTAAATAATCATACAATGTAAAGATGCTTCTCAGCTACAGAAAGAGGGTAAAGCAGTTTCTCTTTTAAAAAGTGCCACACTACATGAATTATGTAATTTCCATGGTTATAAAACAACCTGAGAAATTGTACTGTAACAATATGATATATGCTAGGATTGATTACTCCAAAAGTCCTTTCAAGAGGAAAAATTGTGGGGGGGATGAGGAAGGGAAAAGCTTTCTTTTATTTTCAAGCTTCACTTCCTAAAGATTTAGCTTGTGTGGAGAAAAACCTCACATTCAGTTGTTACATTGAGTGGTCACTCAATTTGTTTATTCATTATATGCATTAAATAGTCAAGTATATTCTTTTCAGTATATATGAATAGTTTAATTTATTCTGCTGAAAGAGAGGTAACTATCAGAAATAACAATAGAAGTCACATAATGAGGTAAGAATACGAGAAAATCTGAGGATTTTAGTACAGTCCATTATTCATTCAATTCCTGGCAGCCCTTATGATTACAAATCACTTGATTGACTAACTAGACATTCTCAAAGTGAATTATGAATCAGGTTCATTTTTCCTGGTTGAGAGTTGGTACATGTTGTAACTCTTCCACTTTGTGATATATCAAGCTCCTGTAACAGTAATAAGAGATATAATCAACTCTTTATTTCAGGACAAATAAATTGACTTTTTAAAAATGAAATGTGGTTGCTAACATTTTAACAGTGTGCAATGTAATTCCTTCCTGCTATTCTCAGAGTGCAATCTGCTGTGATGACACAGCTTTTGAAAATCTGACTTTTCTGAAATTCTTTTGGGAGCCTCATACCCTCAGTCCAGGCATACTGTTCTCAGTAGAAATTTGGTGTTGGGTCTAAGAGCAGTGAGTGGTCCCTTTACTTGTTGAAAACAAGCCTCAGACACTGAAAACCTGGGCCACAATTTGCCCTTTCGTGCCTGGCTCTGATCTCAGCTTGGGAATACTGAACAGTTTTAAAGCTGTTTAAGTTTACTTTGAAACACAAAAAAAGAAAGAAAGAGAAGAATCTCTTCTAAAGTGTGCTTGACCCTCAAGTCCTCTTTCATGAAAAAGTCCCTCAGGCTTTTGTGGAAATTATGCAGAGGGAATGACTGGCAGGCTAAGGTAGGACTCATCTGTAGAACAAATGCACAATCAGATCACAAATCCCCCTGGAACAGGTTTAGTGAGAGGTGCATTTCACCTTCAAATGACTACAGGGAAAACAAAATTTAAAAAAAGACTGCTCAAAATCTGTGTGAGTGAGTGTCTAAGCAGAAAATCGCTTTGTAGATCATATGTGCCTTGCATCTTCATGGCAGATGTAGCCCATAGTGCTGGTTTGGCTTTTTGGGGTGTATTGGTCTCTGGATGCTTATGTCCCAGTCAGCAGAGCCAGCTCCCAAGTGTGGTGATAGGGACTGGAGTACATGATATAGTGCTGGGTCTGAGGTACAGGGTACACCACGTCCTCTGGTATGTGTGCTGAAACAACGCATCTTCCCACATGGGGTTCTGTGCAACAACACCACCACAGGTTCCAGTTTTGTGAGGAGGAGAGGATTTTTCTGCTGCTTAGGGAGGTTAGCCTAGTGCTTTTGTGCTTATTTTAGTTCTAGTAAAGGGACAGGGTGATATTTGGTGGGTTGACATTATTTAGAGAACAATTTCAAAGACTTCAATCCC
>VZTT01005621.1:6979-19150 GCA_013400855.1 Buphagus erythrorhynchus | reverse complement strand
CTTCAAGCTGTTATCCTATTTTATCTAACTGTTGCTGATCACATTGCCTTCAGCAAAGACTTGGACCTGGGCTTTGAATTCAAACTGATTCTCAATGGATTGAAAATTCCACCTTCTGTTAGGATACAGAACATGGGCTCTTTATTGTTATCACAAAATGTGATAATACAGGCAGTAATGTGCATAAGAGATGAAAAGGAGGACTGAGACAAGGACATGTCTTGCCTGAGTTAAGCAGGGTTTTACTTGCAAAGCCAATTTTACAAGAATGTGACTAAATTACCTTCAGAAGCTGTATAGACTGATATAAGGTTGGGTAATAAAGGCTGGTAATAATTATGGTTTAATTTACCCTGACTAGACATATGCATTATGAGACTATTTTTATTTATATGTTCCACCTGCATAAATTTTGCTATATTTTTTTTAAAAAGTGAACCTGAGCAGTGGGTGTTTATCAGATTTTTGTGAAGAATGATGCTGTCTACTTATTTTCTTACAGATAATAAAGTAATGCTGGGAAGGGCTTATTTTACCATAAGTTAGCCTTCTAAATATTGGGTGCTAATTATTAAGCTAGTCTGGAATCATTCTGTAGCCAGTGGGTAAGGATGGACACCTACTCTCCCGTCCAATTTATGCCTACAGTGGTTTAGTGGTTCAGCCAATCTCCCTTTTGTCAGGAGAGAGGCATGATGACCAGCTTGGGGCTAACATCTAGGTGGCTCAGATTTGATGAAGTAATCCCATGTGTAGTGGCCAACATAAGAGATTGCAAAAATAGGAGAGAAGGTGTCATGGTTAAGGGAGCTAAATGCAACCATAGGGAATTTTACTCTATCTGTGCATCTGTCAGGGAATTCCTGTGGGATGCTTGGCAAGTCACTGAACAGGTGGTCAATAATTGTGTGTTTCTTGTGTTATGGGTGTCTGGAGTCTGATTTACAGAAGCAATAAGCATTCACAACTGAAATTGAAGTAAATTGTAATTTTATTGTAGAATGCTACATGCTCATAAATTCTTGGGTTTGTTGTTCTTAAACTGAACATTGCAAACTGGTGAATACTTTGGGGCCCAAATTCCTTGTACCGTTATTCCCAATTGTAAAATGGGAATAATGACACTCATCTCCCAGAGGTGTTAGGAAAGTTTTACAAAGAAGCCCTTGGGGAAACAAATAATTCTGTGTTCAGAGCAGGATTTGAATTGTGTGCAGCAAGACCCTGGTTCATATGCTGAACAGTGAGGAGGCAACAATATTGAAAACCTGTTTGTTAACTAAGCATTAGCCTTAACATGAATTGAATGAAGCAAGAGGAAAAGATAGATTGTGATGATGCCAACTTAAGAGTTCTTAAAATGCAGCGCAGAAGCAAATTAAAGTTCTCAGAGGTAACCTTAATTTTGACGTTTCACTGTTCTTGACTGACAGAATCTCGTGAAGTTATTTTACCACATCTTGGTTTATTTCTAAGACAATAAACTGAAAAAAATCCCACCCAGAACTGTCACTTTGTGTCATATGAACAGCCATCAGTAGCGCCTTCTGGATGGTGGACATCAATCACGAAAACATTAGCCACTTTAGTTAATGGGTAGGAATACCAGATTACTGTGTTTGTGTTGTTAGCGCAGCAGGTTCACCCTCTTCACTGAATACATCATGAGTTATGTGAGGCATACAAATAAAGAGAGCTTCACAGTGCAGATGCCTTGTGTGGACAATCTGGTGGTTTTCATAGACACTGGCTCTCATCAGCCCTAGGAGTTTTGGGCTTCCTGCCGTTCTCTGTGAGAACAGCACTTCTGGGCACAAACTATGCGTGGCTTCACACTTTGGACTAAGGTCACCCTCTTCCTCAAAGTTGCACTTTTCTACAAAGTTTTAACACCAGTCCCCCATTTTCTCCACAAATCATGCCCAGTCTCTTTCACTCAGGGTTTCCAGCAGATGTATAAATTCCATTTTTCCACCATAGAGCTTCTTGTCCAAACTCTTCTCCCAAAGTGCCTGCCCAGCATCTCTATCCTGAGATCTACTCAGGCCTCCTCCAAATGCTTTTTCACATAGTCCATAGCCCATAGCCCATTTATCTCCATGTTTCCTTTTCCAACACTTACTTCTACTTACTTATACAGGCATAGCTGCAGTGTAGATACCTACATTTAGATAACCTGAATTTGAGTTCCAGTTGCAAGAAAAGTGATTTGCAGTTGTGATGGGGCATGTCTAACATGGATAGAATCTCTCAGCAATTAATCTGGTAAATTTTAGTCACTTATAAGCACATTTTACATAGCTTCAGAGATTTGAAATACACTCAATTTTGAGGTAGGCTTGCAAAGGGTGATAATCCCCACTAAAATGGTAAATTGGACTTTAATTGCTCTGTAAATGCTCCCAGAAATGTCTGTTTGGGAGTGTGCTTGAAACAGTCCTCCCTTCACCCCACCTCAAAACTGATGTACCATGTCCCTGCAGGCTGTGTCTTACAGTCCCAAACAACAGCCTCATCTGCAAGAGATAAGTTTGACACAGTTCCCCCATCCAGTGCAGAAATGCATTTCTGACATTCTTTGAGAACACCTATGTCATGTCCCAAAGACATAGGAGAGTTTCCTTACATTCTCCAGAGCTGTGCTGCTACACTGGGATGATGTGAGCTGAAAGGCAAGGAATAAAACACAGTAAGGGTAAGAAGAAGATGCTTGGCACCAAAATTTTCACCCTAAAAATTTTTACAAGCAAAACAGTATCTTGGCTGGAGAAGTTCTGGTTAGCCTTCTTAACAGATTGTACCACCATGCCATCTACAAAGTCCTCATCTCCTCAGGAAGCTGTGCTCATTGAATAGTTTCAAAATTGTTTCAGATCCTTCAGTGAAAGATGCCACATATGATTTATGCAAATAACCAATATCTTCATTAAAAATATGGATGCTATCCCTATGAAAATTACCCCAAAACACCAAAGACACGCCCTCTATACTTTTGCTGATCTTTGCAACTGGAGCATTTAACACACCTTTTTTCCCCCAGCTATTAAGTTTGAAAGAAATAAAGTGACCACCTAAGCAACAAGGAAATTAAATGAATAAACATTTGAACACAGAAAAATGCAACTAAAATAACAGGTTTTATTAAAATAATATAAACTGATAATAAAGCTCACACTACAAGCTGGCAAGACATCTTAATAGAACACATAAGTACTACAGAAAATCTACTGATATTACAAGACATTATTTTCTGTAACTAGGGGAATAAATTGTCACATAGAACCCATTTCAGATTTTGATGCATTAGCTATGGTGTGAGGCCAGTGTATGAGCAGGCATTTTATGGATGAAATGTCCATTTATGTCCTATTACAGGCTCTCATGATCCAAAGAACTTTGCTTTTAAGACCCATGCACAACTCGCAGTTCGGTAACCTTCATCCAAGCCAGCAAGGTGTTTCTCAGCTTGGTAGCCATGTTGTGAGCACAAAGACTGCTTCAACTCTGCTCCTAGAAAATGTTGGCCATTATTCTGATTTCACTTCTGTCAGATTAGCACTGGCATAACTGTACTATTCCAGAGCGCTGGCTCTAACTTGATAGTGACAGAAAGGAAATCATGCCCATGAAACCAAGGCAGGGAAAATGAGTAAAACTGCAATGAAAAATAAATTGAGAAAAAAGGGTTATTTTTTTCAGATGAGGACTGAAGAAATTACATGAGTGTGAACAATTCGTTCAGCCACTGACTACACTTACCTTGGACAGAGATGTGGAAATTCATGCCCATTTGAAGTAAAATATTTCTTGTCTTCCTAGCACTCCATCAGTTTAGGATACTAAAGGGATTTCCAAGGATATTCTTTGAATTGTATTCTCCTCACCAGCCAGCTGTTCATCTGTGTGCCACCACGATGATCTCCCTCCTTGGTGAAGTTAAATTTCTTTGGTGCCTGCCCTGGAATATGGATCCTAGTGTCAGTGGAAGTTTCTTGCTGCCATGGACTTAATCACAGGATCTGGCCTGGACGAATGTGCACAAAGCTCACGAAACTTCACTAAACTTCAGCTGAACCTGACACCTTGGCTATGAGTGGACTTAACTAGTGAGTCCTAAAAGGAAGCAAATAAATAAATAAATAAATAAGACGAGAAACTGCAATGAAAAACTAACAGAAGAAAGAAAAATTAAAAACCTGTTTCTGAGCAGTGACAGCTGCTGGAATATTTAGTCGTTGTTTTATTATAGCAGTTTTTAAGGAAAACGTTTTTCACAGAATTACTTTCCAACTCAGCATATATAGAGAAAATAAACTAGTCCTTCCAAGTCACTTGTTCCCTTTTTAATCCATTTCTAGAAAAAAAAGCAAAGACAATCTGGGTGTTGTGTATGCATGTTTGTGTATATGAAAAGTGGAGTCCTCCAAAGAGAAAATCACTCATTACTTTAGTCTTGATTTAAAAAATTAAAAATTTAGAAGTGTCAACAATTGCTGTTTCACCTGATAACTGCAGCAAAAATCACATCTCCACAAACAAAAGATGGAGCTTAGGCTAGAGTACTCAGTGTGGGAGTATTGGTCTCAGAAACACTGGGCAAAAAAAAAGGTCATTTAGAGTGTCTCTTTCAAGTCAGAATATTCTGGAAATCCGTGAATCTGTGAAAGAAAACTGAGCAAAATTTAATCTTAACAAAAACACGCAAAAAGAATCTCGAAGAGGGAAAATTGGTCCAGAAAGCAATTTTGTTATGCGAGTGCCTTTGAAAGCCTCTGATGATCACTGTTGGGTACCAGTGATCACAGGTGCGCTGCATCGCCTGGCTGCAGGTGCCGTGGGGTGGGTGAGCATCAGCGGCGGCAGCGGGGACGGCGCTGGGCTGGGGCTGCCGCACCGCTCCCCTGCCCGCGGGGCGGCCTCCGGGGCACAGCGAGGGCTACCCCGGCTCAGGCCGACCTGCCAGTAGCTCAGGAGCCCCGCCGGGATCCGCTGCCCCTGCGGAGTCGGTGGGAGCAGAGAGATGCTCCCGAGCCGGCGCGCTGGGTGGGAAGAGAGCCAGGTTCTGGCAGAGGGATAGAGAGGGGTGTATGGACTGGAGCACCCCGAGCGCTCCTTTAGCCACAGAAGTTCAACAAAGCAGTGTGACTGCGTGGGAGCCAGGACTTCATTGCGTGACAACACCTGCGAGCTGTGAAAGTGGGAGCTTTGGGATAAGAGCGGGAATTACGCGGTGCGAGAAAACCACGGCGTTTCAAACCCGCGTCACAAAGGGCCCCGTCGGACAGCCTTCCCCATCCCCGTCCCATTGTCTAACTGCAGCAAGTTTGTTTTGCCCGAACAGCAGGGGCTGATTCGCTTGGTACTTTCCCTTTTGTTAGAAGAAAGCCTGGAAATACGTAGTGCAATTTATAGCACTCCTTTTTTTTTTATGTATAATTCATTTTTTTAACATTCACAGCTAAGCTTTCGAGATTTGATAAAAACAAAACAAAGGAAGAAAATTAAGGAAAAAAAAAAAAAAAGAAAGAAAAGAAAAGGAAAAAAAGGGAAAGGGAAAGAGAAGAAAAGGCGGCTGGTGTCGGGGTGCCCGCTCCCGCCGGGCAGCGGAGCCGGCCCGCAGCAGAGGGTGCTGTCTGCCCGCCGTAGCGCCGGCTGCACGGGAAGGTCACTCAGCCTATTGATAAATCACTGTGCCGTGATTCCTAACTGACAGCTCAAACTAACATCAAGCTGGATGAGAGAGAACAAAAGGCCATCAAGCAGCCATTTTCTTGACACTTTTATTCAATCACCAGCAGATTGCTTACGACAGCAATAGCAGCTGTTTTGTCTTCATCTTTCCACATTTGATAAAAGGTGTCAACTCAAATTTTTGTAAATAATTCACTTACCCCTACTGCACACACCAGCACTGTTCAGCATATGTATTCTGCGCGAGCAGATCACTGAGGCAGGTCAGGGCTCAATGATATCAGCTGAAGGTCATCTGTGATCTAAACGGAAGCACTGATAAAGCTACAGTCCCTCAAGGTCAAAGATAAGAACTACACTGAGATATCTGTAATGTGGACGAAAGGTTAAACAATAGAGAGAAAAGTATGGTATTGTTTCGGTTAACACACTAATGATTTTTCTATTGTTCCTTGGGAGACACTGTTCCAGGGGATTCAGATGCTTAACCCTTTTTTGAGTGCCATGTACATGTAAGTGCTGGATGTGAGCAATTAGAGAATATCACTTCCCAAAGTTGGTGATGTTAAGCAGTAGCTCAGAGCCGTAATATGCTGCTGCTAATGCAGCTGAACTGCAGAAGGGAGCAACAGCAATTTTTATTGCGGGCTTTGAAAAGAAAAAAAAAGCCCCACAACTGGATATTGTAGCAAACAATAACAGTTAAAAAGATTAATGCATTTAAGTAAAATACAGCTTACCTTGAATTTCTCCTTAAAATAAATTTAAGTCCCAGACCTGAGGAGAATTAGAGAATGTGCCTAACGTTCCCCACTGTAGCATCTTCCCTTACTTTAAAGGCTTAGAGAAACTAATAGAGAGATCCTTGAATTATTGCAATACGACACTCTATCTGATGCTGGCAGTAGCCAAAGCACTGAGATTAAAAATGATACATCCTTCAATACTAGGTTGTTTTTTATTTTTTTTCACCCAGTTATATTACTCAGAAAATAAATCTAAACAACAAATAGTCACTGTTTATCACTATTTGGTTTATACTTTCTAATAGCAAAAGTATATGTGCATTTGAGATTCTGTCTGTGCTCAAACAGCAGGGAATTTATTGCATGCAATTGATGTACATGAAGATCAGAGAACAGTTGCCTTACATTTTCCCATTCTTTCTGCCTCAGTGCTGTTCTAAAAACAACTTTCCTTTCTCCAGTGTATTTCTCATGGAGAAATAACAATAACTAAACAAAAGAAGGTCTCTTTTTATTTTTAGCTAAGCAAGATGGTACAGGAGTACTTTCTTACTGCAGGACTTCTATCTGCATCAGTATTATTCCCTCCTTACCCAGCCATATATGAGCCAGCAGAAACAGTGTTAATTAGAATTAAAGCAAGTGATTTTTCAGCAACTCATTTTATTTGTGGACATTGCTTCATTTTCTTCTAGAATATTTACATTGCAGTTTCTTCAAAGATGCATCTTTCAACTTGTTTAATATTCTTTGTGACTTGAAAGGTCTTATTGAATTAACTAGGAAAGGTTTTTGGCAAGTTCATGCCTAAAATCAAATTGTGTTTTATGGCACAGACTGATCATGTAGCTCATGTGGCAATATTTCCCTCTGTTCGTTCCTGTGTCCTAGATACAAAAGGATGGCTTGAAAATAATACTAGGATTTTGAATCTGTCATCAAGTATGCAAGACTGAAAACTTCAGAAACTTTCCATTTTTGGTCTTGCTACTATCTTGTTCAAAGTGTCATTCGTACAGGAAAGTAGACCACTAAAAATTAGTGTCTGTGTGAAGAATTAAAATGTGATGTTCTTTCATCACAAAGGCATTGCTCGTGACTGCACGCTTGTAGCAGTGAAGGGTGCTGTTATATTATTTAATTGTCTTTGTGGAAAAGCACTAGGAAAGATTTATGAGGACACTGACCATTTATTTTAACTTGTATTATGTTACGTAAAAGCAATCAATGTATTCCACTTACCAGTTTACTAATTTTGCATTTACCAGCCTACGGCTCCTGACACAGTAACAGTGGAGAATAATCTGTGTGCTATAGATGTTTGCATCCTTAATATGGGCTTAATCCTCTTCTTCCTCAAGCGTTAACACAAGCAAACCGGCATTAGTCTTCTTAACTCATGTTTACTTTCCATGAACATATAAGAATAATATGTGCCTATTAAGTCTATTTATGGTGTATGTAATTTTGCAAATGGTCACAGAATTATTTTTCTGGCATTTGCTTCTGGACCCAGCTATGTATTATGAAACTGCAATCAGTATGGGTAATTATGTCAGGAATTATTCTCCTGTCTGAGACCAGTTTCACTGCCTACACCTCATGTAGACCAGTACCTCTGGCCAGTTTCTCTGGAATTTTACATGCTGTATGTTATATATAATTTCAGAGAAAAAAATTACAGAAACAATTTGAAAGTTCTTAGCCTAGTTTCTTGGCTTGTATAAATCAATGTACATTGTTTCAAGGTAAAAGAAGGAATAGGATGAAGATCTGTTGTTGAATCTTCAACTCAAGTACGAGGAGGGTTGACAGAAAAAAGCACATAGAGAAATGGCAAGGCAAAACAGGAGTGCTGAAGAGTGAAGGAAAGAAACATTTAAGGAGCAGAGGCACCAAAATGGGCATGGAGGGTGCTATGGGACATGGACACAGCAGGCCGAGGCTCTGACTGGAAGAAAGTAGGGCAAAGTAGAGGCCATAATAAGATGGAATCTTCCTTACTTGTATTGAACTTGAACTCTTTTTTTTTTTTTTTTTTCTATATCTAAAACTATAGGCACTTAAAATGAATCACCAGGTATTTTTAATTTATTATGAGTAATGTGATTTTGGCCATGACTGTGGGATCATTTGTGATAATGGATTCTGGATGAAAATGCCTTTCTCATCCCTTAATTTGCACACAAGGTTGACTTGCACCGAGCTCCAGGCCAAGAGCATTTTACTCAATTCTATGTGCTCCATCATCTTTATTATTAGATATCTTTCTAGGTAACTATCACTCACACATTTGAAAAATAAGAAAAATAAGAGTTTGACAATATCACTGGATTAAATCGATAAACTGAATATGCCTTGCAGTATAGAAGACTCAAATACCATTGACTGTACTGCAATTAATATAAAACGGAATAAACCTAATAATGTGCTTTTGTAGCCCAGAGATCTTCAGATCTTCATCCTATTCCATCCTTTACCTTGAAACAACGTGTATTGATTTAGACAAGCTGAGAAACTAGGCTGTTTGCATAGCTTTTTGTTAACAGAGTAGACCATTGTGTATAGCAAAAAAGCACCATGAGCACTTATAATTTTAAATCCAAATCTTCAGGTTTTATTTTTGCAGATGATCAAGCTTGCCCGTTAAGTCTGCCATCCCCAGTCCTCAATTTGCTTCCAAAATAAAACAGAAATGTCTTTGCCTTTTAAATTAATTCTGCTGCCTTTTAAATACTCTAGCAACCTTAAAAGAGAGGTCTGTGTTATGTCTTCACAAGACCAGATCTAAAATGGTGAACTTTAAATATTTTTAGGACTTCTCTGTGGCACCAAGACTAATTGACATGGAATGCCAATTGTTGCCATGTTGTTAAAATCCTTGCCCTCCAGGGTAGCCACATGTAAATTGCTACCACTTAATCATGGTCCTTGGTCTTTGCTGGCTCCTAAATAATGCCTGGGAATGTCTGGAAGATGGTTATTTGGCCTGGGCCAAAACCACAGAAAAATCTGTTCTGATGGTTCAGCAACATGAAGAACCAAGATCCAGAGTCTGGGAATATTTCTAGGAAGCAATGGTTCCTGAGAAAGCAGAGCAGACTGCTGCTCTCCTTTCTAGGTCTCCATGCAGTTGCAGTGCCTCTCAAGTTTGAAAAAGTAAAATCTTCTATGACTGACAGAATGTTTTGGTGTGCCTGTGTGCAGCCTCCCCAGAAATTGATACAAATTCCTTGCAAAATTGATTGAATTTTTAACTTGCAATGCACATTCAGGAAGCAATCTAGGGTAATATTGTTTTTCAATGCTTGTTTACTTCTTCATGGAAGTGGATTCTTTAGGAAGAGGTGAAATATTTAATTGTAGAACGTGTATGGCATTGAGAGCAATATATGCAACAGATATTACCTTTGTGTCCAGTGGGTGGACAAGCTTGCCTGAGTGCTCAATAAAGGTCAAAAAATGAATTAATAAGCTTATCTTTCCAGAAAACAAGTTTCATTCTAGAAGGCATAACATTAGTGTTTACCAGGCTGCCCTGGGGAATCACAAATGATGTACAAAGTTTTCTACCTATAAGTCACTGATTTTAATCCAAACCAGCGCAGCAAAGACTAATTTTTCTTAGGAGTGCCATTGGTTTATATATAAGTTGAGTGGGTTTTCCAGACAGTGAGACGTACTTATAAGCATAAACCTCTAATTTGGAGCATGTTTGTCTGACTCAATAGAAGTTTTAAATTTTTTCCAAGTGGCTTTTACATCAAACTTATAAGTTTTTGATAGCTAATAATTTTTTCAGAAGGTGTCTAATTTAAATGTAAAACTTTCAAATGATAGTGTGTCAGCAACATCTCTGAAGAAATGGTGTTATTAATTAATCTCAGTTTGAAAAGTACCATATTTCTAATTAGAATTGGTTTTGAGAAGGAGGGTTATAAGTGCAAGTCCCAAACCACAAACTCACCTCCTTTGGTCTGTACTGTTTGTCTGGGACACTCCAGTGTGACTATAAAATGCCTACTGGAAAATCCTGTATGAGAAACCCTAATCACTTCACTTATAGAAACTTACAAGTAGGAAAGAAGCAATCCAGAACATTTCTGGAGACAACACAAATGTTAAGTGAGGTGCTGCCCTGCTGGACAAAGTGGTTGGGGATGTGCCAGTCAGTGGTAGTCTCGGGTGTTAAACAGTGCTCTACAACATCCTAAAGAGAGTGAGGAAGGAAAGCAGCAGAGTACAGCCCGTAGGCTCAGAATGGCCAGACTTTGGTTTTCTGAGGAAAGTGATGGGTGATATCTTGTGGGAAGCAACATTTAAGGAAAAAGGAGATCAGTAAAGCTGGCAGGTCTTTCAGACAAACCATCTTCAAGCTCAAGAATGGGCCACTCTGATGCTCAGCTAAGCTGGTAGATTTATCAGGAGACCGACTTGGCTGAACTTGGAACTCATAACTGAATTCCAGTGCAAAAGGCAACATAAAGGCAAGATTCATGAGGACAGGGTGCAAATAAGAACACAGAAACATTGTGCAGAAACACTATGATTTGAAACTGGCAAAAAGCATTGAGTAGAACTTCTATCACATCCTACCCCATAGCTGAGGTTTCTGCTGAGCAAGGGGGCTAAATTTGAGCCAGTGTTGTACCCTGGCAGCAATGGAGGCTAACAGCATCCTGAGCAGTAGCAGCAGGAGTGGAGACAGCTGATAAAGGAAAATTATTAATCTCTGACTTCTCAGTAATCACTAACCTGCATCCAGAATGATGCTGCTGGGTTTGGCTGCCCAGTACAGGACAGACATTGATAAGCTGAGGTGAATTCCATGGAGGGCCACCGAGGTTGTTTGGCCTTGCAAAGGTGGGCCTGATTGACCAGGGTTTATTCAACCTTGGAAAGAGGCAGTTGCAGGGGCACCTTACAGCACACCAGTGCCTATGGGTGGTTTTGGAAGGGATGGAGCCAGACCCTTCAGAGAGGAATATGGTGGGAAAAGGGCATAAACTGAAGCAGAGGAAATTCCATCGAGGTGTGAGGAAAGAAATTGCACTCTGATGAGAGCCAAGCATTTGATCAGGTTGCTCTGAGAGGCCATCCAGTCTCTACCCTTGGAAATTTTTGAGACTTGACTTCATAAAGTCCTGAGAAACCTGGTCAGAACTACCTCTGCTCTGAGCAGTTGCTTGGACCAGAGACATGCCTGAATGATCCTGTGATAGTGCTGGTAAAGTTGGCATTAATTTAGCTGCCAGTTGTGAGAGAATTCAAAGCTTTGATGAGAGAAGTAAACCCTACAGTCCAATTTCTTAATAATATTACTGAGTTTTGATGCATTTGACATATGATTTTTGTAGTTCTGAGCAAAAATCTGGCTTGCTATACATGGGCTGGACAGTGTAAAAAAGTGGTGATGAATCTTTCTCAGTCCTTAGTTTAAATAAGAAATAATATTTGTCACCAGCTATTATTACCACCTCTCATGGAAAAAGCTCCTCCTTGTATATAGCTCAATAAACCCTACTGAGAAACCTGAGAGCTGAATGNGTCTGCAGCTGAAGATTATTATTGAGACAGTGTGGGAAAGATGTGCTCAGCCAGTGCTGATGATGTACCTGTCCTGTGGTTTAACTGAGCACTTTGCTCTTTGAGGCTGTCAATTTCATAAGGACTAAATTTACTTAAAAAAATAACTGACAGATAAATTTAGAGAGCGTTTTGTTGCTCCAGCCCT
>VZTT01005620.1:63684-81512 GCA_013400855.1 Buphagus erythrorhynchus | reverse complement strand
GGTCAATCTGTTAAAAAGATGTTCTAACTGATTACTGGTGTAAAATAAAATAAACATTATGCATACAAATCTTATTTCCCAAAAACTGAATCACTTTTGTCAGGTATTTAACTTAAACCAGCAAAACAGACCATCAAGAAGGCAGCATTGAAATGGATGCCTGCAGCAATGGTCAGTCAATGGCCTCTTTATTTGTTAAAGATGGATTATTTTAAATAAATTACAGAGCACTTGCACTGAATAAACAGAGTCTCAGTGGCTGTGGCATGCTATACATGCTTAATTGAGCCACAGAAATCCTAAATGACTACTGAGCTGTGTAATCGCCTTTGATTTTGCTGATAGGACCTGATTCTTTAGGTAAAAACCAAGCCATTGAGGACTGAAAAGCAACACTACCTTGAGGAAAATAGAAAGTTTAATCTGGAATATATACTTATAATATTTCGGAAACCACAGAGATGGAGTGTTCCAATAACTGAACACAAGGCAGCTTCAGAAGTGAACGATCTGCATGTCATTTTTATTTGAGCTTGATATGTTAAATGTCCCAAATGTTTATGTTGTATAAGCCCACTTAAACATTGCAAAGTGCAACAGATTCATTGGCAAAATAAAAAGTATAGCTTTTTTAGTCTTGCTTGCTGTCTTTTTTGCATTGATACAGCACATTATGCACGCACATGTACCCAGGGGTTTTCTTAAGTAATCGTGTAATTTGACCGCTTTTGGGGAACCTGCTAATGTGATTTACTTGGAGTGTTACCTATGGCTTCTGCAGGCTGAAGTAAAACATCAGCTCAGAAACCAGGAGAAGATGCTGTAACCCTTACTGATAATAGTCTTCATTTGGAGATTGTGTGTTACACAAACCCTTTACATTCCAGTCTTTATGTAACTCAGCTAACAAAAAAAAAAAAATCTGAAATAAGGCTGTACTTGGTACACAAGACTTACAGGATCAGACCCTTCCCTTGACATAAATGAATCCTGACCTAATGACATATGGAATTCATTCTGACAGAAGCTATGACCTTAAATAATATTACTTCCATTTGTCAATATCTCTGGAAAATGGTTTGACATTGAGAAGCAGTTTGAAAACTACCTTGAATAACAGCAATTAAAAGAGAGACTGATACTCTTGGGCACTTTAATAATGATTGCATACCTGGATATGCTCTAAAAAATTTCAGCACCTACCACTTCCTTTAATAAGCAAGTATAAAAATTCTCAGCTCTGAAATACTTCTCTTTCTAATGAAGCACAGTGAGCTACATTTTCAGTTTCCACAATTACACTGAATATTTGGGAAAAAAAAAGATATGAGTTTAACTGTGTTGGGAAAGCAAGTGCCTGTCAATGTCCAGTTAAAACTGATGAGCATTTAAAATGAAAATTTTATCCATACACGATGAGGCCAAGTAAATTAGGAATATAGTATTAGATATTATAAAGTACTCTGATGAATGTTATGATGTTTCTGAAAATAAGACCAGTGCTCATAGTGTCACAAACTGGTCTACCAAAGGTGCTCATCAAGCTTACAAGCTTTGTCCAAAGCAGCTGAACTGTTCCTGTGTGACTTTAGATACTCAGAATAAGAGGCTATAGAGGAATTTGAAGATGTTCTTGGTGCAATTTTGGTTATTCCCTTGATATTTTTCATGACATGTAAGAGAAGATCCTTCTGCCATGAATGTCAGCCCTTCCTGGAGGGAGAATGCTTGGCCTGACTCGTGGGCCTGAGCAGCACACAGCAGGGAGGACACAGTGAGCAAACACAGCTGCCACAGCTCTGTTTAGCATCATCACACTGTTTTCTCAGGGAAAGGAGAAAACCCTTAATGCTCCCCCCAGGTAATTTCTTTAGTGGAATTAATGAGAAAAAAAAATCTGGAACTTATTATGTTGACTTGTGAACATAACAATAGGGAAAATCCCCCAAATATATGAGAGAAAGTAAGGGCAGAAGACTCTGCATGTCTTTCTCAGGCTGTTCATACCAACCCAGGACATAATTATATTTATGTTGTCTTTGGCAGTACACTTCTTTCTCTTTAGCCACAGAGACACATTCTCAGGAGGCCACCAATCATGCAGAAACCATGTGGTAAATTCGGGTATAAAATTCAAATAGCCTGGTGCCACACGGTCATTCCCAGCTTCAGCCTGGGGATTACAGAGCAATGTGGCAGTAGGTGTGACCAAGTATATCAACTTTTTGTACTATCAGACCTATGGGAATAACAGTTGTGCCCACGAACTCCAGAGCTGAACTAGACAAGAAACACTTCTGTTTCCTTGGTGGCCTAAAAGTAGAATCTCATGTAAGCAATTTGGACTGGTTTCCCATAGGTCCTTTTAAAACACTTTTTTTCTTTTTTCTTTTTTTTTTTTTAATTTTTCTTTTAAATATGGAGCACGGAGCTAGCCAGAAACCCTTTTGACTGTGTGTGCTGCTAACTCACAGGCACATCTGGCTGGGTTCAAACATTCAAGTGCTTTTTATGGTTCCCTTTGGCCAGCAAGCACATCTTACATTCATCGAGAGGATTCCTGTGCTCTGTCCAAAAGCCAGATGAGCTGAAATAATAGAGACACTGATAACAAATCTGGTAAGGAAAAATTTGCAGAAACAGGAGAAGAGTGATTGTATCTCACACAAGTCCAAGCAGACGTAAAGGCTGCACAAAACGGAGACCTGATACAGTGCCTCATGTGTGTAAAGAAAAATATGTTATAAATGGTTTACTGAGACTTACCTAAATCAGGAAACAGGCTTGAGCATTTAAATTCTAAGACACAGTTAATAGAAAAGCCTCAATAGGACACAAGGGAAACAGCTGGATGGGTGCGGAAGTATGCTAAGCCCAGGAAAAGAAATACTATAGCCAATGTCACAGCTGACACAGTGAAAAAATAATAGGAAACTTACAGCCCTGAAGTGACCAGGGACAGAGATCACCAAAGGATTCTGCAGAGAATGGCCTGTAGCAAGCTGAAATAAGGGATCAAAGGATACTTGTGTACCAGTTACCTTTTAAGTGAGAGAACATTGGTGGAGATGCTACAGAACGTGCGGTCTCCTAGATCCTGGATATAGCCCACAAACTGTTTAAAAAGTGAGAGTTATGAACCAAAAATCAAGTACTATGCATGAAAGCAAATGGGATAAATTCATTTCTTCCTGGTGCAGGAGTTTCTATTAAACAGATTTTTCTCCTGTGTTCATAATATTTTTAGCAAATCCTCATCCATATCCAGATAGGCTTTAGTCTGAAGAATCCAACCCTGTGAAAGAATGCATCTTCCACAAATCAAATCCTAGAACAAATATTTTGAGATATATTAAGAAGGATATGCTACATTTATTTATATAGTGTCTTTCAGGCCAAAACATTTCAAAGTGCTTAACTAATTATTGATCAGCACAGATGCCCTCACAAGTGTGCTCACTGAGCAAAAGGTCACAGCTATCCTTTTGTGAGGAGCATCTATAATTAATTCCCATGTGGAGGAGGAACATATAAGCTGTCTTCAGAAGTGGGGCAGTTAGTAAATGTTACACTCCACTCATGCACCTTCTCTGACTGTGTCAGACTCTGCAGTGGTCACCTTTTTAAGTAACTGGAGAATTAAGCAGCATAAAAATAAACAATTTGTGAAAGATATGCTAGGATGAGAAGAACAGGAGCAGAGTTTTAAACATTATACCAGGCACTGAAGAAAAACATCACTTATCCAAATCATACAGTGAGGAGGTGTTCACTTTGCTGTTGCAAAAGATTGGCATTCAAATTTTTTTAAGTAATCAAAATTATTTTCACATTGATGTTTCCAATTCAAGCACCCACCTTCACATATTGCTGATGAAAATCTCTTCTGCATGCTGACACACAGAGTTCCATATATGCTTTTCTAATTGAGACAATCTTGCAATAGTTTTGCTTTGATCTCAAAAGGAAAGCAAAGAAACCACTACAAAACAATGGCATCCAAACAAGGGAGTGAAAATAAGCCTTGTAGACACAGATCACTCAGTCTCCTGCTAAGGCTGTTTGTAAACAATATCTACAGCTAATTTTAATCTTTCACATATTTTAATGGATCATGACTCTAATTTCTTTGACTGTCAATTGCTGCCATTTATATTTTTCATCTCCTTTTTTATCTCCACTTCTACTTACAATGATATCAGAGCAACACTGCAGCCTACAGGTACAAATCGATTAATAGTTAGTGTAGATCCTTCTCCCTCCATGTGGGCTACAGGTAGCATTCTGTTTCAACCTTCAGCAATGCAAATAAGCTGATGTTGGCAGTATATCATGAGCTGCTCACCAGTGATTTCCTTAATGACTTGCTAATTTTCCTCTCCATGTCCTCCACATGACACACTGGAACCTCATATGCTTGTGGAGACCAGCACAACTGAGAATGCAGCCCATCCAGATAGCCCTGACTTTGTTTTTGTGCCAGCTCTTGTTTCTCTCTTTTCCCCTTAAGGAAAATTGTAATTTTTAATTTAGTCTCTGATGGTGACACATACATAATTGTTTAGATATTTACCTTCTCTATCTACTGTTCTTCCTGCTAATCTGCAGCTGCCCGCATTCTGTCATAAAACAGAGATTAATGCTTTTCTTTTCTGTTGGACATTTTATTCTTGTTCATCTGATTTACTCAAGTAAATACTATACAGCTCTGAACCTAATCCTTTTTACTTCATTAATTTGTATTAAGAATAAAAAACTTGTATCCTTGAATTTACCCTCAGAACATTGCCTGATACATGCAGAACACAGTGTAACTTTTCTTGGATTGGAATACTATTTTCAATGAGTTTTAGAAGCATTAATAGCTGAAAAGTACCATTGTATCCCAGGGTATGGCAATCTCCTTAAATCTCCAGAAATAACAAGAACATTGTTTTTCTTTTGTATCATAACACTGGGATTTACCAGACTAATATAGTAGGACTCTCATTCTGAAAATCATATTTTCCTATCTATTGACTGAAATAACCATGCTGTGCAGCCACAGACCAAGGAACTTAAGTTTGTTTTGACTGGGTAATACCATATGCTCTAGAGAGAAAGTCCTTAAGGCTGTCCTTGCAGGGTGTGTGCCTATGAAGCAGCTGCCTAGAAGGCACTGCCTTGTTGGCCGTGGACCTACTGATGGCATAGTCTGAGGTATCAGAAAATGGAAGAGGACTGAGGTCATAGCAGCTCAGGGCTGTGCAGGGGATCAGCACCTTTGAGTGTGCAGAGCCTTGAAATGGAGCTGTCAACCATATGGGCACTCCAACGTGTACATGTCATGTGTGAGGGTTTAATTCTTACAGAGTGCTTTTCCTTGGCCTGGTGACCAAACTGAAGAATTTTAGTAACAATGAATTATTCAAATATGAATAAATATTTTGAAATAAAACCTATGTGCTTGGTCTCCCTTTCTGCATACAATGGCTGGCAGGTTTACCTGGAAAAGAAGAAATTCAGACTCAAACCTTCTTTCTTTAAAATCTCTGGAGACTTTAAAGTGGTTGAACTACATGTTATCCCACATTTACATCTGCCTAGTGAATACATTGCTTTTTGATTTTCACTGGCACTTCTTAGCCTTGGGTCAGCAATGTGTCAGGTATACAGGTATACTTATACTACATTGTACCTGAGCTGGCTCTCATTGTGCTAGCTAGATTCCAAGGTTAGAAGAGCAAAGTCAGTTTTGGTGACTTCTGGCAATTTTTTATATACATCTGAGGCACAGCAGTACCATCAGAGAAGGACATAAATTCACAGCATGTATGGTAGCAATACTGCAGCATCCTTACCACAGGGAGTCATCCAGATGATGGTGTTCAATCAGTAATGGGAACTCGAGGAGAGAAAGCAACAAGTTTTCTTGTTGCTGAAAGGAATTAGAAATAGAAAGCACAGTCTGCATAAAAACTGAAGAATTAGATCATTGCAGCTACAATACCAAGAGTATGCACATGCTCAGAGCAACAGAATAAGTCCAAGATGTAAATTTCAAAAAAGAGAAGCAAGACTTTATGTTCTGATGCATTGTTTTTCTTAATTCAGAGTTTTAAGAATATAAACATCTAATATATGAAATGCATTACTGAATTCCCCCGTGCCACTCAGACCACACAACAGTCTCTTACAAGCTAGTATTTGCTGCTTAGTGTGATTTTTAAAAAAACCATCAGTGAAGCAAACCACATTCTGGTACATGTTTGACTGCTTTTGTAGTTCAGGACATGAGGTACTTTTTTTTTCTTTTTTTGAAGGTAATCTAAGGAGATGGAGCACAGCCAGGGAAACAGCCAAGAGAATGGACAAGTAACATAAGAGAAACAGAAAGAGTTGGCAAAGACAAAACACAAAGGAAAAGAGCTGGTGAACAATAAATGAGAGCCAGAAATACAAGGATTTGAAATTGATGTTTATTTTATTTGAGATTAATAGCAAGAAAGAACCTATAACTGTGGTACAAATTGCTCAGTGCCCCATGCAGTGCCAATATTATGCCATTCATTATACTTGCAGGTGTATTATTTCTAGTTCCCCAGATAAAAAAAATGTTTTCCATGTATTCCTTTGTATTTTAAAATGTATTTTTTCACTGCTATATTGCCAAAGGTTCTTATTCTTCCAAACTCAATAGCAACTAATCATTTTCCTGGCTGCAGACTGGGAGTATGGTTACTATTTTGTACAGGTAATTCTTCCATCTTTATTAAAGGACCACTCTAAAATTCTGATCTGCCTGTATTTCAAGTTCTTTCCTAAATGTTGTTTCCCCTGTGAGAAAGGTCTTTCTATTAAATCTTATTCGTGTTCCTAATTAAAAACCTGGTTTCCCTCTGTTGGGATGAAAAGTTTCTTATTAGCAATATTAAGCACTTTCTTCTCAAAGGAAACTTAAAAAATAAATCAGCACAACAACGTGAAGTCTAACTTATTAACAACTTTCCCTACTTTTTGCAACCACTGCAAAGTCACTGTTATTGCCTGACTTAATGTTGCAGCTCCACAGCAGCTGTGGAGAAGATTCAGACAGAGATAATTGTGTCCAAAATGCAGCAGTAGAGCCAATGAGGCTGGAGGGGGTCTATGGTACTTCTGATTCCCACTCCTCATATCCACTGACAGAGAGTCCAAATTTTTGTGGTTCCTGCAGTGGCTTAGCAAAGCTTCTCAGTGAGAGAAATGATTGAGCCCCAAGTCTGGTCTGAGGACGCTTGTCCTGCCTCCACACACCTTCATGCAGAAGGGAGAAGCCCCCCTCCATCCAGCCCAGGGCACAGCCCCGTGTGACACCCGGGGGTGCTGTGGGCTGTGCGCCCACCGCGAGCCCAGCGGGCACCTCCACGCCAGGACCCTCCCGGTCACAAAGAGTTCCAGCTGGCTAAATCCTCATGGGAACAGCCTACAGTGTCGGCCTGTTAAACCCAGAATACTTGGCAGGCATCTACCCCTTGAGGAAGTATTTCTTTTTTGTTTTAATTGCTGTACCGACTTTATATTTCTGGTTCTATCAGACACAGCCCAAGGAGCCTTTTCTGGGTTCACAGGTGAGTGTCTCAGCTTTGGTACAAGACCTCAGCAGAACTAACTCCTGAGTTTGGCTTGGTTTTGACTTCTGTAAGTGAAGACGTTTAAGATGGTGGTGAATAATGAGAGATCACTCCTTCCTTTGGCAGTTAATCCTCCAAACTGAGAGGAAAAAAAAATTGTTTTATGCTTTTCTTAGCATTTTAAAAGAATGTGGCCATGACAGTGTGGAGAAGTCCAGACTCATTCATCCTCTTTTGAAAATAAGTTCTTTAAACAACATCCCGAGGAAAAAAATCTTTTAATAAACCTCTACTTACTTTACCTTTTCAAGAAATGATAATTTATGTTCTACCAATAATCTACTCTAATAGTCACGTCCAAGGAAAAGATTTCCTTCAGGCTCCATCCTGAAAAAGAGTAATACGGCATTTATTAAGCAAACAAACTACATAATGAATCTGACACTGTGTTTTGGTATACTGTTACATGCACCTTACAAGTGTCATTTTGTGGAGGGAAAAAATCCAGAAAATCAGTCCCTCTCCTGTTATTTCCTGTGTCTCTGACATGCACTCACACAGCCATACAGATACACACATGAATTGACTTGCTTCCATAGACCACAGACATCATCATCCCTTTTCCTCACCCTCCCTCCATGCTGTCCTTGGAAGCTCATCCTTCTACCATGCCAATTTTCTCTCTTTGATTCATTCACCACTCTAAACAATGTTGCTTTTCCACAGCAGTTTTAGATCTTACCACAGGTCTGGTTATCTTACATACCACTGGGCTCTTGCTTCCATTTAACTTTATAATTTCACAGAGCATATTCATTTCTCAGTGCATGAATTTAACGCATGTAACAGCAGCGAGAAACCAGAAATAAACCTCCCACAGATTGATCAATCTGCTCTTTGCAGACCACCAACAAATTCTCTCTGTATTTGTGAGTGTTTTGGATTGAGACTTTGTGAATTACTGCCTAGACAACACAAGGTTTGACAGCTCTTCTGTTTGTGTCCATTAGGAAATTTACTTCAAATGAAACTAGACCCAGAATCAATACAAATAATGAAGCATGACCAAGTTTTCAGAAAGATAGAGCTTTTGAGGAAAAAGCTGGTGAGTGATCACTTTCATATCAGTTCTATGTGGACACAGAACCTCAGCCAATTTTGCCTTTCCTCCATTCTATGGTGTTATAACAATCAACACACACAAAAATAAATAAAATTCACTCCTCTTCCCATTTCCTAAAAATGCCTGTTCTGGATAACAGAGCAATGAGGAATAGAAGGAAGTATCAGGTCCCTTGCACAAAGTTGTTTCCTACAAGGCAGTTTCGAATCTAGTTTCAGTATCAGGCACTCATTTCCCCATTAAAACACTGAAAGAGGAAAAAAAAGTTTAAGCTTAACAAATCAATGCTACAACTCAAAATTTGGCAGTGCTTGTCTTTCTGCTCCCCAGGAGAGGATTAATTTGTTTCTTCTCATTCTTTGCTCTTTATTATTTCAATTGGAGGATATAAAAGTACTATTGAGAGTTTTGAAGGATAAACACTTTATGTGGTAACTGCTTAAAATAAGAATAAAATTTATTGTGAGTGCAGACATTTTTATCACATTAATGTGACCTATTAATGATAAAGGAAATTCCCTTAATCTAACGAGCTCTGTGTTTACAAATGTAACAAGAGATGTTTTAATTCTCACCATAAATCTAAGGAAGTTAAAATCTTAACCCCAAGGTACTTAATATAGTTGATTCTGTATTTAAAGGGAATGTTGTTAACATTTATATTGTTTTTGTTACCTACAACACAGAGATCAGCTATTTCAATATTCATTTCATTTTATAGATAAGGTTTAACAGGTATTTCAAAGAAGCCTACCTGTAATAAAAGTGAGGTAAAATCATACCTGCTATAAAAGAAAAGGCTGCAAATGTCTCTATTAACACAACATCAGTAATACATGGAATTGCACGTGACCAGAAAGCCACAATCTTATAATCTAAACATATTTTAAAAATCAGACATAATTAATTTGACTGTATTAATTTAATAGAGACAAATGAAGACAAGGCTCAGCCATTCTTTCTTCCTTATAATACATTTTGTTGCATTTTTAGCACAGATTTCTGCAGCCTTTTTTCATAAAAGTCAAAATATACCCCAGAGTTGAAAAACTATCCACATTCAGTGTGGATAGGGTTTGATGACTGGTGTATGGAGAGGTGCAGTTCTGTCACTACGGACTGCCTTTCACACCTTATGCTAGTCAAGAATGTCTGCTATTGGATATATCTCAGTTTCCTTAAAATACCCATTTTTAACCACTTTGCTACATTAAGGAAGTGCTCAAGGGCTCTGGGCATCTCTTATATGATCAAGACTGTGATCATCAAGTGATAAAGTGCAGACAACATCTCTCAAAGGTTCTGACAGATTTTCATGTGCCTGGATGGTCCTAAGGATTCACTCACGTGTTTAGGGGATTTGGCTGGGCTGGGAAGTGCAGGATGAGGCAATGAACAGGTTTCCCAGCTAAAGCAAAGACAAGCTTATTAAAACAAGAGGCTTTTTGTGGCATCTGAGGTGTGATCAGGTACGGATTCCACGTTTCTAAGATGAGTCTCCACCATTTTGAGACTTTCAGTCTTGTCTCCTAGTGTTTCAAATCCATGAATATCTGAAAAGTATACCTTTATCAAGTACTGAGCTATAGTCTCCATGAATCACTTTACTTGTTAGTTCAACTAAAGTTTAAAGCCAGCTCCTGCATTGTTGTGTGAGTTAAAGTTACACCTAAAGCTAGAATGCCATTATGCCTTTCAGGAAACTCTCAGAAACTGAAGCAGAAATTTCTTCTGCCAAAAATGAACCACTTCAGAGCCAGGAATCATGCCAGGTCAGTAATGTTCACTGGCATTGATGTATTCTACTAGGAAACATGAAAAGCAAAGAATATAGAAGTCTTAAGAATGTAATATATCCCCTCATCCAAAACTGCTTTGACACTAGATAACACAGGCCATGATTTTAATATATTTCAAGATTCTTTCTCCATTTAAAAATGGTAAGATTTCACACTTTTCCCTATGCCACTTCCGACATCACGACCCTTTTTTCTCCAAGAGCTTGTCAGGTTAAATGAATGATACATTTAACCATCCACAGCAATTAAAGTGCATGGCCTGAAACCAAAATTTTCTGAGTTTCAGTTGCAAATATTTGTATAGTTTAAAAGGTGAAAAAATTACTTAGCAGTCAAAGTTTCATAAACAACTGGAAAAAATTATTGAAGAGAGCGCTTTATTTTTAATTCAAAGTCCAAATAAAGAATAAGTATGCTCTACATTTCTCTATATGTGTATCTCAGACATCTGTTTAAAAAAATTAAGTTCAATAGAAACTGGCAGTATAAGAATCACATTCCTTCTGCCCTTTGCTCAGGCACGACGCCACATAAGTTTGATGCCATAAAACTTAATTTTTTTCATTTTGAATGATTTACAGCAGAGCAGAACCTATAAATCAGAACAGTAACAGGGGTTATGAATAGGGATGTATGTTTTTCCAAAATGTCTAAATGAAATATTTTGAAACATGGTAAAAGAACTGCACAGTTCTCCACCTGGCAGCCATAATTGAAGTTAATAACACTTGTTTAGACATAAGGAAACTCTTTGACACCTAGACTTTTTTTTTTTTTTTAATAAAATGATCAAACAATCATCATCTAGTTTTAAGAAATCAAAGCAGTTAGTTCTGGCAATATGTTATATGAAGACAGTCTTTCTTTCAGCTATGTCTCCAACTACATTTAATAATTTTGAAAGTACACACCAGTTCCTTAGCACTTTTCCTTATTTTAATTATACACCATGTTATTAATCTTATTGCAGCTCTTAGGAGCCATTACCATAATGGCAGTGACAGGCAATATAAAACACATTCTATGAAGAGGCTTTGATAACCTCAACAGGTACCATTGATTTTACAGCTTTTCAGATGCATGTTTAGATTTTGCAGTGTCTCCTTTGCATATGTCACAGGCAGCAGATGATAAGGTACAAATGCTTATTTCCCCACAGCCAGTTGTACCAAGCCTTGGAATATCCCTCTTCTTGTCCATGATGGCATTCAGAAAGTATAACCTCATAAATTAATACAGTTTCTTTGTTCAAGGAAAAACCTTTCTTAAAGAGAATGAAGCCAAACTGGTAAAAGTTTCTCTGTTCACTCGCTAATTCCTTCTGGTTTTCCAGTGTTCTTGATAAACCTAAGGACAAGGGTGCAGGGAAATTGATGAAACTCTTATCTTCTGGGCCTGAATCTTCAACCCAATAGACCTGCTCACTCCTGGAAGTTGTGAAATACTTTGTTTTTTTTCCTAGAAGCTTTCTGTGACCAATCCCTCATTGAGTTCTGGGTAGGAGAACATCTAGGTGTTTTGTTAGATGCTCATTTCTGTTGTTTCTCCAGGAATCATGAAAGAAGCACATTTACAGGCACTCCTGTTCTAGAGAGCTGCTTGCTTCCAGCCATGTCTATCTCCACAGTGGAAGGGAGGAATCTTCCATATGACCAAACTGCTGAGTAAAATCTTCAGAAACAGGCACCTCACAACTAAGGTTTGTGCAGTAAGAGAAGAAATTATCCTTGTATTTAAATTCAGGCTCTTTTATTACACTTTCCTTGGATATGTGGCTTTTCCTTTCCATATTGAATTGCCTTTATCTCAACCCATGAGCTTCCTCACTTTTACTTTTTGATTCTCTCCCCCATCCTGCTGCGGGGGCAGTGAGCAAGTGGCTGTGTGGGGTTGAGTGGCCAACTGGGATTAAACTATGACATCCATCTTTATATCATGCAGGCTGAAAAATCCTCACTGTGAAATTAATAATTATTTTCCCAGATTTGTTAAATACCAATCACTCAGATGTTTTAGAGTGTACCTATTCAACATTAGGTGAGACTATAAACCTATCAATTTAGAATAAATGCCTTGCCTTCATTAAAACATAGATAATTTATAGGCACTTTTCTGTTCAGTTGGGAGCAAAGCAACCTAACCAGACACCAAATCAGAAGTGTGTATGCTCACTTAGGAATTTACATTAAACCCAGATTATTGTAAGTTCACGTGTCTTGCAAAGTCCGAAGCACATTTATCCAGTAGATGTCCACATGAATATAACTTATGTTGATCAACAGTAATGGCCTATCATCATAAGATTATTTTTTTAAGTGTTGTAAAGGATCTGATCCTTCATGGATTGTTCTGATAAAATTCTTATAAATTTCGAAGGGAGGGGAGGATCTGTGGCATCCCAGCAACCCAAGTAGGCACAGGGCAACATGAAAAGCCATCAGATGGTGATGTCACAAATCGGGGTCTGCCCTCACAAATCCAGGAAATACCAATCCATTTATATCTCACCATCTTAACCCTGAACTTCTAGGTAATGGTTTTACCCTGTATTCCCTCCTTTCCCAAGATGTTGTCCTGTTCCCTCTTAACTTGATTTACTCTACTTATTTCAGCTGCTGACTTTGGCACTTTATTCCAGCTCTAACCAACCACAGTTTAAAGACCAGAGCCTGAGCTGCTCTGGTGCAGAGGACTCATTCACAAAGCTCCAGCCCAGGTGAATAAGTTCCTCCATGTAAACTAGGCTAGAAAGATTTAACAAAGACCCGCAGACACCATGGGCCAGAATGCCCATACCTAAGCTCAGGACAAAAAACACAAAACTAAAATGCTATCAGCATTTGATTTAGTATTCAATTTGTCTGTTTTATGTAGAAGAAAAATCAATCAAAGGGAAAGGCATATTTTGTAATCTCACAACCCAAACAGTGCACTTGCATGCAGCTGAGGGAAGCCCTGCATTTTGTCACTTGAAAGCCTTCCTAAAATTTTACACATTTTTCACTCAAAAATCAAACACCAAGTGCATGTACATAAAAGTCACAGTCAGATTCCTCAGCTGGGCAAATGAAGTTTGTTTTTCCAATTTGAACTACAGAAAACTCCTCCTTATATAATTCTCTTCAAAGTCTAAAATTTGTTCCAGTGATAATTGCTGAATTTATGTGTATTTAGAACCCAGTACTTAAATAAAATAGCTACATTGGGTGATTATGTTTAAACACTGTGCCAATTTCTTTGAATAGGAATGTAGTAAATTACTACTGATTACACAAATACTGATTAAAATTTTAAGGCAAATAAATAATGAAGAGGGATGTTATTTATTTGTCCAAATGTTCTTAAAAGCGCAGTCATGCCAAGCACAACTTCCAAGGAAAGCAGTGGATGGAAATACAGTGTTATGTCAGTGGACAGCCTGGACTGAATCATTAGGACAGCAGTGATTACTGTTTTAATGTTTGCTCCATCTGCCTCTCTATTTTCCCTTGTTCTCTCTATAACATTATAAACTGCACTCTTACCAAGAAAATTCTGACATTAACTTTGCACTTGCAGTTCCTGTTGAGCTTATTTGGGTTTTCCTTTTGCACAAGCTGATAGAAAAGTGAAGATGCAACCTGTAAAGTCAAGGGAAATGTTCTCAAATCTTGCACATTGCTCCTCCATGCAGCCCCTGCAAGTACCTTCTAAAACCTTTGGGTGCAAAAGCAAATCTGCCTCTGGAAACCACTAATGCCTCTCCTAAACACTACCTTCAATCTGATTTACAAGGAAGAATATTGACAGATGAATAATTCCTGACTAGGGCTAGGCAGATATTTATGATTTAGATACTCTTGAGTGAAAAATGCTTTTAAGCTAACCTGATCCTTGGTAGACTGTGGTAATAGCATGCAGCATACACAGAGGATAAAATTATTGAAGTTCCACTCAGTTCAGAGTGGAGTCTCAGGTGGCACCAGTCAGTAGAACTCCAGTTGACAACAAGGACAGGAGGCTGATTTGCATGAGCTGATGCTATCTGAGCAGAAGCAGTTGAAATGATGATAGTATTGCAAACGAAAGCTGGGATCCTGGGCTGATGTACAGGGGACAAGGATGTGTTGTGCAGTGTCTTTATGCCTGCTGTGGAATTGATCCCTGTGAATGTCACAAACCATGATGGCCCATATAGAGCTGAAGGGCTCTAGATAGCATTTCTGTATTTCTCTCTCTGTACCAACATCTCAAAGCAAGGTTTCATTGTGCTTGACACCATAGATGAGTCTCTTCTCAGGTATATTTACTCCCATTATGTCCATCCTGTTCCCTTTTAAAAGCAACCTAAAAAGGAACAACCTCCCAGCCAGAAGAAAAAAGTATAGGCATTTTTATGATCATGTTTCTAATGTGGGGTTTTTTAATTAAATTTTGAAACTGAATCATTTGCATTCTAATTTCTTTTGGCAATTGAGAAAGAAAAGCTAAACCAGATGAAAACCTGTGTTTTATACACTGATACCAAATCTCATTCACAGATATTTATACAGATTTTTATTAGAAACAGCAAACACCTTAAATGAAAAGAGCTGCCCCTGCCCATCAGCCATAGAACAGTACCAGAGCTGACCTTTTACCCTCACATGTGCTTTATATGGATATAGATAACAAACCCATAGACACTGCAGAAGCAAAGCCTTTACTGATCATGTAGGAAATCTATAAACACACATACAGGCTCTAATTATTAGATATGACCATTAAAACCTGGAATTACTTATCTGCTACTTCACATGAAACACATTATTGCCACACAAAATTTCTTTATTTTTGGCTTTTATTTTCTCATTTCACCAATTCTACTGGATAAACAGAAACAACCCCAATGTCCCAAAAACAGAACTAAAAATAAAACTAAAATTTAACTGTGAATTAAAGGTCAATCTGTATTTGCTGCTTCCCCTTAAATATTTGAGTGATAATGTACATGGATCTCTTATCTGTAATCTGTAGAGAATACAAAGCATTAAGTCCAGTTTCAGTACTAGTTTACATGGTTTTCAACCCTGGAAGTACTCATCATCCCTGTTTTTTAACTACACCATTACTTAATCAAAATATTTTAAACACAGTCATAGGAATAAACAAAACTAAACTGAAATGTTATGGTGTCTAACTTTCCTGTAGCTCTCTCTGTCTTTTATTTTAAGAAAAACTGCTATGGTACAATGCAGATAACAAAAATATGATGTCATTGGGGAAATATATGCTTATTTTTAAAGATTCTGCTGGGAGTCTCTGTATATGCAGAACTGCTCAAACTGAAACTCAAGTTTTGTCCAGTTGATTTCTTGTGAACCATAAACCAGATTTCACTTCTCTCCGGTGTTATTTGTAGAAATACATATCAGTGAGATCAGAAAAATATTCTACATTCTGTTTTTTAAACATGTCCCAATAAGCAGTCTGTTATATTTCTAGTAGTGCAGCGTATAAAGTTACCTTTTAAGTCCCTGCCAGTTGGGAGCTCCTTCATTCAAAGTAGAACCCCAGTTTAGCTTCAGGCTAGAACTTAGCAATAATCATGTTATTTTAAGGATATAATTTAGACTTTCTATAAATTCAAAGTGTTGAGTTAACCATGTTCTGTTTATTTGTGGAATATTTTCTGACACCTTGCTACACAATTAATCTACACCCTCAGTTTTGACCCTGGTCCTAAGAATAGAAGCCTGACATACATAGCCCATGCCACCTGCAGCATAATGTATTCTTTCACTCTTATCCCACTCATAGATAACAGTTTTCTGAAATAAAAATGGTCACACTGAAAATCAGCTACTCAACACTGCCAGTAGAAACAAAAATGTACAGGAGTGTAAACAAGAGAAAAGAATGGATGAAAGAAATCATTAACAGCCACCCACATCTAAAGCCTCCGACTCCATTTAAGTGGGTAAGGATTTTGTCTTAGGCTTCACATGGGCAAGAATTCATCAACATCCAAAGGAAAAATAGGATTTACATCTCAACCTGCCTGAATGATGCTATCAGTAGCTCCTGCAGTCAGGAGTTATGGACTCCTGCCACGTGCATGACCTCCAGCATTTTCCTTGACTCAAACATGAAACAAAACCAAGCAATTTAAAATCTAGTTTATCCTCTCAATGACATAATAGACACTTATTCAAATACAACAATGAAAAAATGCAAAAAACAAAGTGAATAGTTGTGGAAATGCTTGGATAATTAATAAAAATATTGAAAAGCTATTTTTTCTGAGTTACTGTCACCATGATATCACACCTGTGCTTCTCTTTTTTTCTAGTAGTGTATCCCAGTCAAAACAGCAGAGATTAATGGTCCTGTCTTTCCAGTAAAATCCAATCTAGCTGGTGGTGCTGCATTAAAGGGCAATACTAACAGACACAGAAACAGTACCTAGAGTCTGCCCTCCTTTGGCAGTCCCATCATTTTCACAAAACCACTTAGTACACAGCATCCTGGTTGCTCTATGGGATGGTATCAAAAAGGTACAAATAAGTTTCAATAAAGGGTTTCTTTTCATTTAAATAGTAGCTAAAAGTTAATGTTTATGATAGAGTAGTAATTTTCATATAATAGATTAATAAACAAATGGGGTACTTAATCTGGGATCCTTTGAAATCATTCAGACAAATTAAGGAAACTCTCCAGTCAGTAGTAAATCAATCTCTTCATTCCCTTTCGCTACTTCAGTAAACCCTATTCCCTTTTACTTTCTAGTAACCTTTCTGATATTTCATTTTCATTTCAACTAGAGCTACTGAGAGACCTGTATGAATAAGAAAACTATTCAAACTAAGTAGCAGTTCAATATTTGTCTGTCAGAAAAAGGAACTAATCAAAGTCATCCCCACTTAGGGCCCTCTAGTGCAGAACAGCATGGGCATAATAATGTATAGCAGCTTTTGTACATACATGACAAATGAAGCAAGATCTGATTAATTGTCCAGCAGTTCTAAAATGGTCTGTAATTTCCTTCACATGTCACTCCATTAGTTCTTAGCTCCTGAACTTGCCACTTAGAAAAATTACTTGTGATTTGCTGAGTAATAAATGTGCATTTCTATTGAACAGAAAAGTTTCCATCTCTCAAATCCTGAAATATGTGCAGTGTCAGATCCTATTATTGCTTTTAGATTGGGATTCTGTTTACAAATATTAACATTAACTGAGAAATGCACAGAGAAAAGTCAGAGAAATTTCCCTGGAAGAAGAGTGAAGTAAAAACTTGATCTCATAAGTGTTCCGAGCTTCAAGTTCAGAGAAAGCCAAACATAGACCACTGTT
>VZTT01005620.1:37496-62639 GCA_013400855.1 Buphagus erythrorhynchus | reverse complement strand
GAACTGCCTAGGTTTTGTGGACCCATAAGAAATACACTCAATAGGCTTTGCTTCTAACAGCTTTGTATCTTATATTGTGGTGCCCAAAACACCAGCACATCAGTATCTTCACCTGAAACTACAGTTCTCCTAAAAGGATAATGAATAAAATCTGCAAAGAAANGCAAGAGTATTTATCTGTGAAATGTTTTACGTGACCTAGGCAATCTGACATTTTAATGATCTAGCAGGTAGATTTTTGCTTGAGTTGTGAAAATAGGCTTTTTGGAGAGTGGCTACAGCAGTCCAGGAACAGCTGCTCCTCAGGCCTATAGAAAGCTTTTATTCCACAGACTGGCCTCCTTTCAGTGAGGCCCTCTCTTTAACCTGCAGGGATCATGCAGGAAACATAAAAGTTACTGAGGCCTCACTGACCTTGTCAAGGCCACGTGTGGGAATTTTTAATGTTTGAGTTGCTTCAAAATTATAGCAATTACTAGAAATATTCCAGGAAAAAAGGACTTTTTTTTTCTTCTGCCAGTTCAGATTTCCCAACTGAAATTGTCATTTTCATCTGCTAGTCCTTTTAAAAGAAATAGAATTATAGACACTCTAGTCACTGGATAACAGATGTTATCAAACTTTGTGGCACTCAGTCATAATTAAGTCAGGCTTAATATGCAGCTGTCAGAAACCATTGACCTTTTCTGATGATGGCAGGGAAAAGGCTTTGATACTCTACCACACATTTAAAGTTTTTTGAAGGAAAAATGTCAAAGGTTTTGGTTTTCTGGCAGGAAATTACCTCTTGCACTCTTAATGACAAATGTTTTTAGCTTAATCTAAGTAAACAATTAAATGGTGTTGCTTCAGTTGGGATTTTTAATCCAAAATAACATCTTTCCTGTGCTTGCCTACCAAAGAATCAAGGAATTGTAGAACCTATGTAATTTTTAAGGTGACCATCTCTCAGAGCAAAGGAGTAAAATGCAACTGACAGCTTTCACATACAAAATGTGGAGATAAAGGAATAATTGGAAAGGAAATTAAAAGAAAATTTGTTTTAGGCAGAGTTTAACCATCTGATTTACCTTTAATACTGTGGACAGCACAAGGAGAAGATACTCACAAAGCTGTTTGAAAACACAATAGATAGTTCATCAAGAGCCAGCATTTGAAACTTGTCACCCAACTAATGCTCCATATTGCTCCTACGTCTCCTACCATAAATTTTGCCAAAAATTGGACATCAGGTACCTGCTAGAGATGCTTGTTTGCAAAGTCAAGACACTGACTAGAACTATCCTAAGGGTACAGGGAGCTAAAAGGTCTCATCCTGTTGACACAACCTCCCCAGGGAGGCATTCCTGTGAGGATTGCAACGTGGGCAGATAACGAGGGGAGGGCTGCACACAGAAACGCTGCCAGTGGCTGCAGCACTGATCTGACATCCCTGCAATCCCAGCTTCCATCTCCTCCCTGACCAGGATAATGGTGTTCTCTGGGCCAGAAGAACTTCAGTGCAGGTTCCCAGACATATAGTCATCCAAAGCCCCTGGTATTACCATTACTGGAGGATTTATGCCATGAAATTCCCTTAATATCTGCGTGTGTCATAACTCTCTATATAAAATATTAGCATTATTTCTTTCCTTCAGGGAAGTGTTGCAAGGATTCAAGAGTTAAAGATGAAGAAGATGTAAAGGAGAGTATTAAATGCTTTCAACAGAGAAAGTTAACATCATTTTTCAAGCACTCTCACTTTCAGAAAGCCAGATGTGTGTGCATTCATTACTGAATTTATTTAACAAACTTTCTAAATCCTGTATTGAAGAGTTGCAAAGACCATTTTAAAGGTCTTATTTCAGTATTTTACATTCATTTATTCTTTTATCAAGTTATTTTTATTGTCTTCCAGAAGTTTGTGTCTATCCACTTAGATACCACACTCCTAAATATCTCATGGATTTACCCATGCACAAGAAAAAGATGGTGTTTTCATGGCTTGATTCTTTTAAGCAGGTTACTGTATTCTTTAGCTTCAAGGAGAACAGAAATTCACCTAAGTCCACGCAGAAATTCAGGCTTGAAAGCTGTACAAAATCCATGGCAAACAAACAAAAAGCTTATTTGGGAGATGAAAGAACATTATCTTTTCCCAGTGCATCTGCAGTGTAGACTGCAAAACGAATGGCAGAGTGTAAAAGATCAAATAACATTCCTCATTGCCCAAAACAAATAAATAATCTAATACTAAGGATTAAAGATCAGATTGTTTAATATTTCTATCTCCTTGGCCATTAGAAGAAATTTACATGGGTAGTGTTTTATGTTTAGCCTCACAAAAATTTGTCCCAAATGCAGGGTACCCTGCATAATCCGATTGCAGCTTTGAAATAGCTTTTGTTTTCTTATTCCACAAAGGAAACCCGTGCTTCCCAATGCTGCCCTGGGAATGCCATTACTGCACCTACCTAAACAACAAAAACAGAATGGAAAATAAACTCACATGGATGAGAGAGGAAGGGAGAGGCAGCAACCCCAAGACAGGAAAATAAAAACGCCCCTCACATTCAGATGTGGCAAGGCTTGAGTTAAAGGGACAGTGCCAGGTGTTTCAGTCATCATTCATGTTCTGTGGTTTGACAGCACATAATATTACTTGGATTTTTGTATTAACAGGGCTTTAATGGGGTTTAAACCTCTCATTGCCACACTGGCAACTTAAAATTTTGAAGCATGTTTCTAGTTTTTAGGAAAGACAGTCAAAATCACTTCAATTAAGGAAGTGGTGTTCAGGAGAAAAGCCATGATTCTGCTTCTCATTTGGCTTTTATGCAATGACATGTAGATGTTTCCATTAATTTTTTCCTTTTTTTGGCTATTAAGTCTTACTGCAAAATTTACACTATCTTTATTAGGAAATACCAGGCCTTTCTTCTGTAAGTTATTTTCCAATTAAAATAATGGATATGGTAATTTCATCTGAAATCAATTTCCTGCAATGAGATTTGAAAGGGTGGCAGATAATATTTTCTCCAATTAAACATTACTATATTGCATTTCTTGCTATTTCTCCAATTTCGAATCTTAATTAGCCATGACAATATTAATTATAAATATTTTATGTTTGTATAAATTGGCCCCATTACTGAAATATAATGTTCTTCCCATTAGACCTATTCTGATTTTCTGCAACCAGGCACATAAAGGGCTTAAACTGGAAATTACAGGAGCAGTTGCAGAGAAGAGATTTGAGCTGTGCACATTGTCTTGGTGCAAGACCAGGGTCTTAGAACTGCCACACTCCCATTTCCTATCTCTGTCTCCAGAACCTGCAGACAGAAGTTGCCAAAGAAGACATTAGTTGTAACTTTTAACTCCAGGTGAGTAATAAAGACCTGGTCACCTTCACCTTCATTATTCCACTGAAAACTGACTTCATTTTACCCTTGGTATAGTATTCCATTTTCCATTTTTCTCTGTTTAGTGCTACTCCCTTCCTAATTTATGACACCCAAGAATATGGATGGGCAATTTTTGGCTTCATTCCATATTTTTCCTGCATTTAATTCCCGTATTAAACATTATTTTATTTTCCTTCTACTTTTATGGGAGGCTCAAACCTCCACACTGATCTACAAACACTGCAGATGGTGTGGAAATTTGGACCCAAGCCTTGTGAACAGCTTCTACTTCTCTTATGATCCAAACTAAATGCCCTGATCTGGCAGGAATTCAGAAATCCAAACAAGAGTGCTGATCCTGCAAGGCTCCAGCACGTATCACACTGTGGGGAGGCGAAAGGGCCGCTCTGCTTCCATGTCCTGGCTTCCACCTTCAAAGTTAAGTTTGTACCTTAGCTGCCAAAGGGAAATTGCAGTCAGAGCTCCCTTTCACTCATGCTAATCCCTTACTGCTGGAACAGCATCTCACTTTCTGCCCAGAGATCAGGTCCACATGCAGGTGTCACCAACCCTCCACCCATCCTCTCTCAGGTTGTACCCTGAGCTATTCAGGGCAGAGAGAAGGGCAAGGACCTACCTGTGCACAGTCAGGACAGAACCGACACAGCTAACAAGGGAGCATTGGATGGAGTTGACCTTACCTCCAGAAGCTGTTTTGATTTTTTTTTTTCTCCATCTGGAGGGCAATGCTGGGGTCTAATATTTATCTGAACATTCAGTGAACACTCAATGCTTTGTCAGAACTTGGTATGAATACTGAATTCTGAAAAACTTCAAGTGTACCATGAAACTGAAAAAATTCAGTTGCATGCTGAGAGGGGTGCCTGGGATGGAGGGTAAGGTTATAACCAGGAGTGGTAGAAACCATAAATCTTGAAAAATCATTGTTTGACCAACAAATATTCTTCCCTTGATGACCATTAAATTCTACAGTGCAGGCAGTGCTCAAAAACTCAGAAGTAAATGTGTTACATGCAGACCAGCCTTGATGGTAAGCACTTGAGGGGAATAAAACCCATCAAAGAAGATGATGAAAGGCCTAAATCTAAACTGAGATGTTTCTTACTTAAAATTAGGCAGATTCAAAAAGAACTTGCCAATGTTGATAGGAAGGAAAATTTCTCAAGGAGAAAAATGCCAAAGCTTCTTTGTCTGAGCCTGGCTAACACTGGGAACACAAAACTATCTGGAAGATATCATTGGCCACACTGTGGTTTATACCCCACTCTGATGGAGAAGAGGTAGAGAGATATTTTAAAAGCTTTTAAATACCTCATTGAGGGAAGGAAGGCTTTTGATTTCCCATAAGGCCCTATTTCTTAAGAAACAATCACTTCACTCAAAAAATCCAAATTTCCACTGCCCACAGAAGGAGCTGTGATGAAACAACTCCCACAGGGCCTGACTGACCACATGCTACTGACCTGAATAGGGTAAGAGATTGTACTGGTTTGAAAGCAAAATCAGTGAGAGACTCTAAGTCAGAAATACAATTTAATAGGAAAAAAGAGGAAAAAAAATAAAATACATGCAACAGAACGAAAGAAAACCACTGACAGTCAGAATACAACCTGGTGGTAGTGGTCCAGACGAAGTGGTCTTGTTGAAGTAGTGAACCTGTAGAAAGGTCTGGTAGCTCTTGTCTTCTGGAAATCAGTGGGAAAGGGCTGCCTTGGTGTTCCAAATCTCAGTTTTTATCTAGGTAGGAAATGTTTGGCTCCTCTCCATGGAGGGAGCATTTCACAATGGGATGATGTAATTTTATCAGTCATTCAGTGGGACTCAATGGCCCATTAACAGAAAATATCCTCTTGGAGGAAGGATGGGTTGTGGAATAGATAAAGAACACTGCCTCACCTAGTTTTTAACAGATGGCCCATTAGCAGAAGGGTATCTCCCACAGAGATAAGGATCACTGCCCCACTGTTTTCAACAGATGGTGATAGAATACATACTTTGGGCACATCTTTACATTGGAACCTAGGATGCTGTGTTAGAGACGAGGGTGGGAACTAACAAATAAGACTCAGTGCTGTTAAGCCTGAGCCAATTTTGGCTGAAGAGAAGAAACCAGCTAGAACAAAATTCAATTTAGTATTCTTTGACTACTTCTAGCTCCTATGACAACAGTTAGCAACCTGCGGGGGTGTATATCCCCACCCACTGCTCAAAGTCTACGTGTGTCACGAGCTGCCTTTTCCTTTTCTGTCACTCTGCCTTTGCTGGGCTCCTTTCCTTCATAAATAAAAGGAGACCCTTGACCAATTTGTAGCCTACAAACATGAATGAGGGAAAGCCACACAAAGATGAACAGGGAGGGGCTGGCAGTGAGTGGGCAGGGCCTGAGGAGGGGTGGAGCCTAAAAGGGATGAGCCTAAATGGGGCGGAGCCTAAAAAGGGGACAAGGCCAGGGAGGAGGCAGGGCCTGGGGAGGAGGCGTGGCCTAAATGGGGCAGGGCCTAAATATGAGGAGGGGCTTGGCAGTGAGTAGGCGGGGCCTAAAATGGAGCAGGGCTTGGGAGGAATCAGGGCCTGGGAGGAGGTGGGGCCTGGGAGGGTTTGAAACATTTAGACCAGTTTAGACCGGTTTGGACCCGTTTAGACCAATTTTGACCGGTTTTGACCGGTTTGAACTGGTTTGGACAAGTTTAGAGCAGTTTGTACCAGTTTAGAGTGGTTTGGACTGGTTTGGACTGGTTTGAACCGGTCAGAACTGGTTTAGACTGGTTTGGACAGGTTTAAATAGTTTAGACCAGTTTTGACCGGTTTGGACTGGTTTGTACCAGTTTGTATCAGATTGAACNTTGACCGGTTTGGACTGGTTTGTACCAGTTTGTATCAGACTGAACCGATTTGAACCGGTTTGGGTTTAGACCAGTTTGAACCTGTTTGAACTGGTTTAGACCAGTTTCGACCAGTTTGAATCAGTTTTAGCCAGTTTGAACTGGTTTAGACCGGTTTGAACCAGTTTAGACTGGTTTAGAGAAGTTTCAGCTGATTTCAACTGGTTTGAACCGGTTTTGACAGGTTTAGACCGGTTCGAACCGGTTTTGACTGGTTTGGACCGGTTTAGACCTGTTTGGACAGGTTTGAACAGGTTTAGACCAGTTTAGACCGGTTTGAACTGGTTTGGTCTGTTTTGTACCAGTTTGTACCAGTTTGAACCAGTTTAGACCGGTTAGGATGGGTTCATACTTTTTTAAACTGGTTGAGAATGGTGTCAACCGGTTTGGAGTGGTTTGAACTGGTTTAGACCGGTTTGAGTGTAGGCTGCTTGGAACCAGTGTAAACCATTTTGGACTAGTTTAGACTGGATTGTACCAGTTTGGTCCGGTTTGAACAAATTGAGACCGGTTTAGACCAGTTTGGACCGATTTGGGTTTAGACCGTTTCGGACCAGTTTATACTGGTTTAAATCGGTTTGGGCCGCTTTAAACCGGTTTGGACCGGTTTGAACTGGTCTAGACCGGTTTGAACCAGTTTTGACCAGTTTGAACTGGCTCGAAGTGTTTTGGGTTTGGAGCTGGTCAGNACTGGTCTAGACCGGTTTGAACCAGTTTTGACCAGTTTGAACTGGTTCGAAGTGTTTTGGGTTTGGACCTGTTCAGAGTGGTTTGAACTGGTTTAGACCGGTTGGGAGCAGTTAGAACTGGTTTGGGTTTAGACCAGTTTGAACCGGTTTGGGCCGCTTTAAACCGGTTTGGACCAGTTTGAACTGGTTTAAACTGGTTTCAAATGGTTTGGAAAGATTTGTACCACTTTGAACCAGTTTGAACCGGTTTGAACCGGTTCAGACCATTTTTAACCTGTTTGAACTAGTTTGAACAAGTTTGGGCAGGTTTGAGCTGTTTTGAACTGGTTGAGACCGGTTTTAACCTTTTTGAACTGGTTTGGACTGGTTTGGACCGGTTTGGGTTTAGACCAGTTTCAACCGGTTTTGACCGGTTTGTACCAGTTTGGACCATTTTGAACCGGTTCAGACCATTTTTAACCTGATTGAACCAGTTTAGACTGGTTTGAACCGGTTTGAAGTAGATTGAACAGGTTTGGACTGGTTTGAACTGGTTTGAGCTGATCTGAGATGGTTTGAATTGGTTTAGACTGATTTGAACTATTTTGAACCGGTTTAGACCAGTTTGGGCTGGTTTAGACTGGTTTGGACCAGTTTGAACCAATCTGAACTGGTTTGAACTGGTTCAGACCATTTTTAACCTGTTTGAATCGGTTTGAAGCAGTTTAGATGGGTTTGAACCAGTTTGAACTGGTTTAGAATGGTTTTAACTTTTTTTAACCAGTTAGACCAGTTTGGACCAGTGTGGACCGGTTTAGAATGGTTTTAACCTTTTTGAACCGGTTTAGACCAGTCTGGACCAGTTTGGAGCGGTTTGAACTGGTTCGGACTGGTTTGGACCAGTTTAGACCAGTTTGGACCAATTCGGACCAGTTTGACCTGGTTTGAACCGGTTTAGAGCAGTTTGAGTTGATTTGAACTCATTTGAACCGGTTTTGACTGTTTTGGACTGATTTAGGCTGGTTTGACCAGTCTGGATCGGTTTGGACCAGTTTGAACCAGTTTAGAGCAGTTTGAGCTAGTTTAAACCCGTTTAGAGCAGTTTGAGCTGGTTTGAACCAGTTTAGACTGTCTTACACCAGTTTAGACTGCTTTGGGCTGGTTTAGACCGGTTTGAACCAATTTAGACCGGTCCAAACCGGTTTTCATAGGTTTGGACTGGGCAATCATTAATCAGCTACAGAACATCAGTTACCATGCCAGAGCCATGTGAGGTTTCCATCTGTCTCAAACCAATCCAAGGCTTCTCTCGGTCCCTGTGCTCCGTCCCAGCCGTGTCAGGAGATTTCTGCACAGCTCTCCGTGCTGCTCTGCACTCATCTCTCAGCCATGTCAGCCATCACCCAGCACATACAGGAACCCCCTGCACTGGAACCCCACAGATACACAGGGGTAGAGCTGCCACTTAGATCCACCCTGAAATTCAGCAAGCTGTGTTAGTTCTTAGAAATGGCATTTGAGCAGTGCTCTAGGAACTGTCCTGACTACTTCCTCCTTTCCAGAATGAGCCAAGGTGGAAATGTTGATAGGTAAAACCCCATGAGACTCATATTTCTCCCTTTGTCTTCTTACTGGAGCTGTTGATGGCAGAAGTAACTCAAAACAAAGTCTTGTTCCGTATAAAAGAGCAGGTTTATCTAGTCACAGGGACATCCTTAATTTGTTTCTTGCCCTTGGACCAATATATCAGTCCATTCAATGGGAAGAGAATGTGATCTTACAGTGCCTTTGTAACCACAAACAGCAGAGAAAGGTGCAGAAAAACTAGAACTCATATATTTCTCAGTGATATTCTGTTACAGTTTTCCAAGTTGGACTCAGATTTCTAAGTTTCCCCTGGATTACATGTCCCTGAAAAAAAAAAAAAATCTCAGAAGCAAGAACAATCAGAAAATTGGCTGCAGTCTGAGAAGTAAAAGGGAGGAACTTTTATAGCCCTCTTCAGTTAAGGTGCAGACAGCAGTTAACCCAAAGTTTCTCTCCCCTTGCACATAAGGGGTCATGGGTAATCACTTATGACTAATTGCACACTTGTGTCAGGGAGATGCCTTTTCACATCTGGTTCAGATAATCCCACAGTCCCGAAATGTTCCACCAAATGTTGCAAAAAATACAACCTGTGCAGTGGAACAGCTGGCGGATGACCCGAGCCTGCAGACTGACACCTAATAACACATTTGTACCCTGCAAGAAGATCTTATTACAGCATGGTCATTTTACATGATGAAGAATTATCATCTTCAGGATGAGAATTCCACCTTTAAAGTAGAGCCATAAACATTTGAGGAAATGCTGACTGCAAACTGACCAATGTGCTATAAAGCCAAATGCCAAACTTAGGGAGAGAGTTCAGGGCAAAGAAAAGATCCTCATTATGAAGTTTGAGTAGCAGCTTCCCAGTCAGGGGTCTGAACTTTCTGACACATCCACAGCTTCAAGCTGCCCCATGATTTTTTTTGTAACGCACTCCCTACCCACCTCAAATGCCTCCGTTCTAATCTCTTCACAAAAAGATTAAGAACCATTAGATATGACATTCCAGATACATTAAAATGGTGAATTTTTTTTACTCCAAAGGAACTTGTGCTGCAGATTTTCAAAAGGCTTCACCAAGACATCCTATACTTCATTCACAAGCACTGACCACACTTTGCCAGTCCACTCTCAAAGTGTTTTTAATTATTCATTACTTGTGAACTAATTAGCTCTCTCTAAAGTTTATGAACTTAGTGTTCCAGAAGTTTGATCCATATATGACTTCTGTATGTATAACACAAGTAGTATATAACATGTTTTGTGCCCAGTCACAGGTTGCTGAGTTTCAGTTCATAGCACAACCTTGCATGCATGACATTGAGGAAAAGTGTCTCTGCACCACCAGCACTCTTCCAGGACACTTCCAGGCACCTTTTGAGAAAAGGCAAAAAGAATTCCCTAATCTCCAAAGACACAAGCAGTTAGCCTTCTCAGCTTTAGAACACCTGTCTTCCAAGATAAAACTGTGTTTCTGTAGATAGTATATTCAAACATATATGAAGATTTTGTAGTTTATCAGAAATAAAAGAGTATCAGAAAGAAAAACTGATGGAAGGTATGACAACTGTGGGTTTTTTAGCTCCAATGTCTCAAATGTTGAGTTTAATGATGTGGGATTTGTGTATTCAGTGAACTAGAATCACAGTGGATGTCTAGAGCTACAGAAGTAGCTCCAGAAATTTTAGTGTATGTGGTTCTGTATTGCAGAGACATAGTGAGCCACAGAGTTCAAAGCTATTTCCCCTTTATTTGTGTGTTCTAAGAGTAAATTCAAGCTGACTTACAATATTAACTGTTGACAATTCTGCAGCCAGGACTCCCATCCTAGGCCTCAGTGTTTTAAATACTTTAAAAAGACTCTTTCACATTAATAATTAATTAATAAGAAGGTAATTATGATGAGTTTTAATAATGTTAAAATATTGGGAAAGACAAAAACTGCATCCAATTCCAGAGAAAAGGTATAGCAGAGAGGAAATAAAAATTAAATAAATCACCAAAAGTGAGAAGATGTAATATTGTATCCTTCAGCTCCCTCTACTACTCCTTTCACAAAACAGTCCTGCTGGTTGCACAGATTTTGCTTGTGTTACAGATCAGGAAAGCATATATATAAAAATATACTAAATCCTGAAAGACAGCCTTGTCCGACTTTAAGTACCCAAATTGTCAAGCTGCTCTTCAGAGCACTGCATCCTCTCTGTTTATGAGGTCAGCCTGGACACATTGGCTAAATAACCCATTTACCTCCCTGGTGTTCTTGTAGAAGCACCCCATGTTCAATTTATCTACCTGACATTGAGACACATGAGAGCTGTGACTGCAGAGCACCTGACAGGCCCTCCCTCCTGAGAGGGACAAACTCAGGTCTGTGCTGACACATACCACAGTCCCAGGATGTGTCAGATCCCTCATCTGGCATGCACTGAGCCTGACTTCAGGCCACCCCAGCTCATGGGCTTACATTCACACAATTTGGAAAAAAGATGTATTTGGGTTGGAGTCCAAAATAAAAAAAAATCAATAAAGTCAGCAAGACTGAAGTGAGCTTTGGAATAAGGTAAGATGTTCTACTCAAAGTTGGTTTTATTACTTAAAGAAAAATTAAAAAAAAAAAAAAAAAAAAGAGAAAAAAAAGAAAAAAAAAGAAAAACACATTTAAAAAACCCCACACATGAAACAGAGGCAAGATTGACTCTTTTCCATTTAAAAGTATGGAATAAAGGCACAAAGTTTTGGTACTATTTTCTGTTTTCATGAGAGACCAATTACATTTAAATGCAAAATGTTTCTGTTTGCTGTGCCAGATACTGTTTCATGAAAGTGGAAGGCCAGTCCTTCTAACCAGAGGAGAGGGATCAATATATGGTGAATGATGCTTCCTTTACAAGACCAATAATATGACTCTTGGAAAAAAAAAGTGCCTTTTTTTTATTAGTATAATCAAGAATAAATTCCAACATTTAAAAGACTTAATGTTAGAAGAGCCAAAATCATTGCAAAAACATTGCACAACATGGGCAGAAGTAGATCTCCAACATACAAATGGAGACCTACATTAATGAAACCAGCTGGGAGTTCCATACATCCTCCAGCACATGGGCTGTATGTTCCACAAATCGTGAACTGCAGATGTAGGATAAGTCCTAAAAAGTTTATGTTAGGTGAGAGTCCACTTTATGGGTAGCACTGGCAAGACTCCACAAACCAAGTCAATTTTGCATAGTGAAATACACTCCTAGAAACAAAACCCAGCCCTAAAGCATAAACCATTTTGTCAGAGCTACACACTGTAGACTAAGACAGAGAGCAACACCTTGTACATTTAACTAAGTTAAAAATATAACAAAAATTACTTTTAGAAAACAGTAAGGAAAATTAGGGGAAAAAAACCTATGTAGTAGTTATATAATGTAAAAATAATTCCTGCAGTTGGGACCCTGTTCATAATCCCATCCCTTCAGCTGCTCTGCTAAGGCAGAACATGCTGGCAGCTCCAAAGAGCACACGTGTTTATTCACATCATATTGTGCACTCTACCTCTTATTCATGCTAGAATATTTTATGTCTCTGGAAAATAGAACCTAAAAGGCCATGAAGGGGGCAGCTCTTCAGGTTTTGTATAGCAGAAGGCTGCATGCAAACACACTAGACACATTTTCAGCACCTAGCCATTTCAAAGAGCCCCTTTAGAACTTTCATATTGAAATATGTCGGAGGTATAGGTGCATCTTTTGCTTACAAAGTCTAAAAGCACAACATATCACAAGATACACTATACTATTTCTTTGACTGTTGTAAAATATTATTTTCCTTTTCTTCTGATCCTGGAAAGGCAAGGCAAGGGGGAAAAAATAGAAAAGCATAAAGTCACAGAAAGGTTTTTGTGTGAAGGGACTTTAAAAATCATCCAGTTCCAACATTCTGCGATATGCAGGGACACCTTCCACTAGATCAGGTTGATCAAAGCTCCACCCAGCCTGGCCTTGGACACTTCCAGGGATGAGGCATCCACAACTTCTCTGTGTAACTTGTTCCAATGCCTCACCAATACAGCAAAGGTTTCTCCCTAATATCCAATCTAAACCTGTCCTCTGTCAGTTTAAAGCCATTACCTCCTGTCCTGTCACTACATGCCCTTGTAAACAGCCCTTCTCCAGCCTTCTCACGAGTTCACTTTAAGTGTTAGAAGGGGCTCAAAGTCCATGGAGCCTTCTTTTCTCCAGGCTGATCAGCCTCAACTCTCTCAGCCTGTCCTGCTCCAGCCCTCTCACCATCTCCATGGCCTCCTCTATACCTCTTAAGAGGTCCATGTCCTTCCTGTGTGGGACCAGACCTCCATGCAGCACTGCAGGTGGGGTCTCACCAGAGCAGAGGGGCAGAACCACTTCCCTTGCCCTGCTAGATGCACATCTTTTAATGCAGCTGGCTTATGGTTGGCTTTCTGGGCTATGAGTGCACTTTGCTGGGTCATGTTGAGCTTCTCATCAGCCAACACAACACCCCTGAATCAGTCTCCTCAGGGCTGCTGTCTACCCATTCTCCACCCAGCCTGTATTTGTGCAGCCCTGACTCAGGTGCAGGACCCCACACTTGGCCTTATTGAACTTCATGAGTTTCCCATGGGCCCAACTCTCAAGCCTGCCAAGATCCCTCTGGATGGCATCCCTTACAGTCCAGTGTGTCAATTCCACCACACAGATTGGTGTCGTTGGCAAACCTGCTAAGGGTGCACTCAACCCCACTGCCCATGTTTACAACAAAAAAATATTTCATGAAAAAGCTAATGATGGCTTAATACAAAATTTTTACAACTGGGTGTCATTTTCTGGAACTATACAATTAAATAATTCCATCACTCATTGTGGCCTTTTTATGCTGTGCTAATAAAGCAAAGGCAGCATAAATTTGCCTTGAGAAATTCCTAGATTTCAGGAGTGGCAGAGAACCAGCACAGGAAGAGCCATGGTGCCATGTTGCATTTGCAAGCAGGGAGGATGCTGGTGCAAGTTGCCATTTCCTCAAACTGCTCTAATTTGTGCCATGGACTGGTCCTTACTCCAGTTCTGGCCTAAGTTTTTTTTTTTTTTGTCATGCTTGTCTCCCTGGAAATGGAGATCTTGAACCCTTAATCAGCATTACTGGCATTTTAGTTGGAACTAGGAACAACTTCTTGATCTCACCCATATTTTCCCAATTTGGATTCACAAAAGGAAATTTTAAAAACCTTTATGAAAACCAGAGACAGGCTGGAAAACTTTTGAAAATATGTGTTAGTCCCAGTGGTGTTCTCTTGTTTTGTCTATAACCATGATATATAATTACATGAACAGTAAACTCCAGATTGACAAACCTCCCAGACATAGGCTGCCTTGCTGAGGTAATCAGGTAAAATATGGATCCAGGTTCATGCTCATCCTTCAAGTTTTGTTTAGTGGTATTATTAAATAGGTTTAACATTGTTCCCCCACCCTTTGCCCTAAATTTTGGGTACTCTTGGCAGATAGATTGGGTTGCTGTGGGAATATTTGCAGTGGAAGACAGAATTTTTTCCTATATATTCCTGTTGAGACCTTCAATAAATTAAATTGGTGGTTTTGAAGTTTTTCTGCCTACTTGCTACCATAAGTCTCTAAATAGAGCCTCTATAGTTTTTTCTGTATAACCCATCTTAGTGTTTATAAGGTGGTAGAAGTTGTGGAACTTACCTGCAGGCCTGCCAAGGTCAGTGTATGAGCATAGCTCTGCTTTATTAGACTTTGGAAACATTCCCATTTAGAGGTTCATTTTCAAATGTATAAATCTGAGTTGGTAAAATACCATGACCTTCTAGCAGCTTCTAAGCAAAAACCTACACTCACCTCATACATCAGCATAAATCTAACTCATATCACCTTTTATTCCTCCTCCTTCCACAGCTGGTCCAGGGCTCAGTGGGAAACTGCTGAGTCTCACATCTCAAGGGAGCACTTTGCTTTGCAGTGGTTGCCACTGTACCAGTGTGGCAAGAGCCATTTTTATCTCTGTGGGTTCTTGCCAGAAAATAAAAAGATCCTAAAATTACTCTGAACTCCTAAAAATAATTGCTATAGCAAATAATTCTGAGCTATAGAAAATGTGGAAAAGAATTGTTCTTCTTCTTCTCCTTAAAGCTGAAGGCAATGAGATTAATTTTTCTTTTGTGATTTCTGAAGAGCTGCTACACATACATTCAAAGAAACCTTGGGGGAAAAAAATCCAAGACCAGTTTTATTCCAGCAGGTGCAGGGAGAAACAGTTTGCACCTTCATGCATGATCCAGGACTACTGCCCTCTGTGATGGCTCTTCTCTCTACCCCAAGAAAATCACACCACCCTTCCCTTCTCCCCACACTTTAAAACTCCTTTGAACTCAGAATCATCCCCAAAGAAGCTCCAGAGCTACCCATAAATCTTCCTGGAGGATGTACAATACAAGCCTTGTCTACTGGTACCAGCCAGCTTGGCTTAGCTGATCCTTATCTGAGCCAATTCCACGAACTCCTTGGATGGTGGCAGCCTCCAGAGGAGGAAAGACTGCAGGCATCTGCATACTTACTCAGAAATTCACATTATGTAGAGGTCCATGTTGGTGGGTGTTCTTGTCAGGATCACACTTAGCCAATTCATATCAAATGTGAGTGAAAATGTGAAAATTCTACCATGTTGCCTCTTGGGCTTGGAATTTTTCCTCCTAAATCTTGAAGATGAAGTTAATTTACCTCCAATGAGGGATTCTTTTATTCAGTCAGTTCAAAACTGAATGCTTGCACCTTTTTCCCTTCCAGAAACAAACAAAAATCGAAAGAAAGAACAAAAGAAAGGCTCAGAAAAATGGTAGCTAAGCAATACAACTAAAATGCTGCATTTACAATCTCTTTATTGCCACCTATAACCCAACATGTCCTCCAGTCTTTGTGACTGAACCTGTTCATGATACACCATGGGCTATGTCCACTAATAGTATTGTTCAGTGCAAAATATATGTTTTTATGGTCAATACAACTGTGAAAGAGGGACAAAGGACAAATGCATCTATTAACTCTCCAATGTAGAATTCATTTTTATTCTATTTTTCCACAGCATTCTTGTGGAATATCTGTTTATAGTACAAACTAAAAAATGTTGAGAAATAAAAGAGGAAGACAGGAGTAGAAGAAATATTTTAAAAAGGAGGTAAAGTAAGACAAAATAAAAGAAATTGGAAGTGCAGAAACCTACAAAACACAGGAAACCAAGGAAAGGAAAGCAAGAGGGAAAGGAGGCAAGCATTGCACAGGAACACTCACAGCCAGTGTAAAGACTGGTCAGTAAAAGTGTATGCAAAGATACTTCTAAACCTTTTCATGTGCAGGGACAGTAACACTAAAAGTGGTGATGGGCTGAGGGGTGACTCCATCAGCCAGAGCTCTTGTTCCTCAGGCTGGGGAGTTTGGAGCAGGGGCTCCCCCAGCTCCTCTCTGCAGCCTGGAGCCCGCCAGCCCCACACAGCACAGTCCCTGCTGGGGACCAGAGGAGCCCTGTGCACAGTCACACACACACAAGCAGAGAGGGAAACTTGTAGTCAAGGCTGTTCAAAGCATTCTTTTCTGAAAAGCTTTTAATTTTAAAAAGTCACAGAAATCCTAGTCTCCTGCACTATTCTATTTCTTCTGCCTCCTATGAACACCAGCATACACTCAGTCAGTGTTGTGCTGAGAAGTGCACTCCTACCATCTTGAATGAAAAGATTAATTTAAACCCCCCAGAATTCCCTAAAATCAAAATACCCTCTGACTATTACGCTGTCGGAAACATTAGAGTCAATTGCTCAACAGCAGTATTACGGATATAAAATAAATAGCATACTCTTTTAACTAGTTTACAAAATGCCATGAACATTCTAGATGCTCAAAAAAGATAGTTTCCTACCCAAAGAATCTACTTCATGGCATAACGACAGCACACTGGGTAGAAATGAAAGTAAATTGAGAAAGCAAACAGCAAGAGAGGTACCATTAAAACACCAGTGAGACATTCTACATTGGCTTGGGATAAAGTGGGAGACAGAATAATAGGCCTCCTAGCACTGAATCTACACATCTATTAAAAGCAAGTTTTTAATTTAAAGCCAGTTCAGTTCACCATGGTTAAATCTCACTGAGTTACGGACTCGTACAAGCCAGGTATTTGTGCGCATGCTGCTGCTTGTGTAATTTACACTCCAGCCCTAAGTGATTACTGGATCAGCCAGCTGACATATGGGAAATATTTGCACAGAGCTGTGACACGGGGAAGTTTGTGGTTTAAAAAAAAGCAGGGGGGACACACACGCACAAAAAAAAAGGTGCTGTTAGTACAGAGCCTGTGCCACTCCAGCTGAGTGAAGCCAAAGTTTCACTTGGAAGTTTTCCCACCAGAACTTCCATCCTCTCAACAGCGTTAGTTAGAAAAGTCTTTTGCATTCATAATGCTTTGCTTTCACAGGAAGAGAGACCTATTGCAGCAGAGTAGCAACTGCATCTGTCTCTAAAAACCTACCTATTCAAAGAAGTATTACCAACTGAAATATTACTAAATGAAAATAAGGGTTGTCAGGGGAACTCAGATGTTGAGCTCTACTTATGTTTGCGAGGTCTATTTGAGAGAAATCTCAGCTGCTCTCGCTGCCACTGCTGGCGACATATTCAGGTTTCTTTTCCTTTTCTGCTAACTGTGCTACTCTGCCACGCTGCAGTGCCAGGGAGTGCCAAAGAATAGCAGTGCTGCCTCTTAGCCAGGCTCAGGTTCCAGCTCATCCCAATCACTGGTCACTAACCACCCCAGGTAATTTTTGCCACAAGTCACCTCGAAGTGCAAGTCATCTCTGAGTGAGCATTGTGCAATTTCATTTCTCCCTCCTGCTGCTCTCTGAGCATCTTCAGATGGAGACTGCTGTGCTCAGAGCCTGCCATGCTGAATTTGCTGCTACACACTTGAACTGACTCCACGTTTCAGGACGGAGGTGGGAGGGTTTTCAGGCTTTCAGCTGTGGGAGAATTAACACATTGTATAAACGAGCTAGGCTGTAAAGCCCTTTTAAGCCCACCTGAATGATAATTGCTTATATAGCAAAGGAGAGAGAGTTCACATTCAGTTTATCTTTTCTGGTGTTATTACCCCAGATGCTGGGTTATGCTGCAGAAAAGGCACAATTTTGTACCATGGAATACCAGCTCATTTACATGCTTTGGGCCTCATCCTGTCTCATTTATTCAGCTTACCTCAGGAGGGCAGGCACAGAGAGGGGCTACCAGCCCTTCAGGCTACATCTTTGCCAAATAGGTTTTTGCCATTACTGAATTATTTCTCAGATACAGCTTCTACTCATATAACAAGCTTTCAGTAGGGAGAAAGCTGCTCAAAATTCTTCCAATGTTCTTCATGCTTTCAAAAAAAAAAGAGATTTGACACTTCATGCACGAGATGAACCAAACCAATTCATGGAAATGTACATCCCATAACTAGGGAAAGTATTTTGTTACCATTGGTGTTAGTAGCTTATGAGAACTGACAAGATCACAGCCCACAGTGGTGTGGCCAAATGCCTGCAGAAAGAAAAAGGCTTTTGTAAGTTTGTTGGAAAGAACCGACTTGCAGTCCTAACTTCTGACTGAAATGGAAGAAATATTCTACTTTCAAATGTGAATCAAAAAAATATTGCTAGCATATTTCTCTTCATCAGCCAAATGATTTGTCTTATAAATACGCTTTTTTGCTAATTCCTCAGAGGATGACAGCTGGGTGGTAGATTTATACAGCTAAGAAAAAAATCTTGAGAGGAATCCAAGCATTTTGAGGCATCTGAACTTTTCCAAACTTCCAGACCTTTAGAGCTTCATTCCTCACTCCTAAACACACAGTAGATCCTCTAACCATGTCATTACAGCTCACCATGAATAAAACCACCCAGACCCTACATGTTTAGGAATGTAAATCAATAGTATCTTGCAATTTTATCTGAGGTAAGAGTCTAAAATGAATTACTTTTGAACATTCAATGGTTATTATCGAGAATATTCTTTCAGGATTCAGGGAAAATATGGTAGAGGTGGAAAAAAGATGGCATAACCTTTGACACTCTCATCCCCTTTATTTTTAAAAAATGAAAATATAGTAATGTTTTTTTTTTTTACATTTTCCATTAGTTTCCTATAAGTAAGGGAGGAATCAATGGATAACATGCTGGTGTGAGGCAAAACTCAATATTCATGAAATACTCAAATTCCAGTTTTTCATGCTGGATTCAGAACTTAGGAAAAGCTATAAGTTAGTATTGGCAAGAGAGTTTTCACAAACAAACTGGGACATCTTCCTAGAAACTGAACAATTGGGATAGAGGTGCACATATTTACACATAAGAAAGAGAAATAAAAACTAAGAAAAATATCACTGCATCTCTGGCCTCACTGAAAGAAATATTATAGATGTGGAAGGACCAAAAGACACCAGGATTTTCAAGTAAGAGCCACCTTCATTTAATCTGAACAAATGCAAGCAAATACATTTGGATCACGGGCAGAGTGAATAAAGCCTTTTCAGTTGTAGCTCCAAGTTTCTTGAGAAGGGCTGACAGCTTGCAGAAACATCTGTAAAGGAGTTCCAAACCACCTGAGGAGGGCTGTGTTGAGCAATGTGCTCACAGGCATGTCAGAGAGAGGGGTGCTCAGGTGATTCCTACCTTAGGCACCAAGAGCAGCTGGGCTCTGCAAGCACAGACTTCAGTGCAGGCTGTTCAAGCACAGCTGAGCATCGTGCTCTTCTCTGTGGTGTTTGGCCCTCACACTTTGTTGGCTACTCGTATCCAAACGGATTGATAAAATGAACAGATTTGCTCAAGTTCAACTACTGGTGTGCATTACACTTCAAGTATGCACAATGAAAGCAGTTCAGCACCAAAAATTAAAAAAAAATAATAATAATAAGGCGACCAGGGGAGAGCAAGAGAAGTCCCTTGGCTCAGAGACTAAGGACTGATAACAGAACCATTTTCTGCAAATTTTTTTCCTGGCTCTGAAGTCAAACAGCAAGGACAGACATCCATCAAAAAAGATGGAACCCGCATTCCGTAACGCTTATATTTTACATCCTTAAAAATATCCTGTAGTTTTTACCGCAGTTATTAATTCCTGTCCTAAACACTCTGTAATCTTGCTCTGTGCTTTTAAACAGCAGCCATGTTTTGACACAGGATCGCTGTATTCCAAGGGTGAGAAAAATCAATGCACTACTGTTTAAGTGGTCTGTAGACTGCTTTGAGAACCAACCAGCAAAAGTGCCCTGCATTTATTTCATTATTTATTGTTATTGTGCAGAGGTGCCTATAAAGTCTGCTGGAATTCAGTCCTCATGTGTATTTGATTGCTGGGCTCTGTACATGGACAGAGGGCACCTCTGTCCAATTAGGAGCTTTCCAAGGAAACATGGCAGAGGTATCCACTCCAGGGATTGTGTTTTATTTACTTTGCTTCTTAAACAGAAATATCAACCAGTTTTCCATTGCAGGACCAGACCTGACAATCCTCATGCACACTGGAAGGCAAAAGATGTCTTTTTAAAAAAATATCTGCTACACAAGGAAGTAAAATACACAAAAGTTCCTCTTTGTCAATACCAGTAATACACATATTAAGAATGACAGAAACAATGTGCATTTCATAAAAATAACTAATACTTGGTTTCCTTAACAAATACATATCTTTCATGTAAATCTGGCCAGGGATACATGATGCTGAGAATATCTCAGATCTCATGGATTTATTAATAAAATAGATATTCCAACTACTACATACTACACCAGCAGTTTTGAGTAACTTGTTGAAAATCCCACTTATATCTGTACTAGAGCTAGAAAATTAGCTCGTTTGCCCAAATTAAAGGCCCAGAATTTAGCTAACCTAATCAGCTCTCTTTTACAGTGATAAATGTTTGGAAAAGCAGATTGGATTCCATGTCATTCCATTCCATTTCATTTCAGAAATCAAATCTGTAAATCTTTATTTTTCTATTTGCAAAGTGCAGCTGCCAAAGAACATTTCAGACAACCATGTTTTTCATGGTCTGATACTCCAGAGAGCAGTGACAACTCTAGTGACAAACTGCTGTCATCCGACTGTCATCGCCATCCTCTAGTATCTAAATATTAGCAAACTGCCGAGGAACTTGCCAAGAGATAGGCCACCAGTCAGCAGTAAAACAACTTGAATGAAGGATTCTAAGATTGTCTACTTACTATGTAGGGACCCTTTTAAAATGCAGGACTTTTGGAAATAATTCCTGGACTCTTGCCTTTAGACTGGATAAACGTGTAAACTGTCTGACAGAAAGGGAGAAGCATCAAGAGATAAAAAAGGGTTATGAAATTTCAAGGTATTTTAAATTATTTCCTGTTATTTTTTTCCTCAAGAAATACTCTTATATTCACAGATAGAGGTTTTAAAAGTAGCTGAGTGGCTTCCTGGCTGAGGGAAACAGAGAGATACAATTCAGGGTTATTAGCTGCCTAGCAGACATTACATTCTGGTTTTCTCTGTGCATTTGCACAAGTAGTTGCCTGTATGTACAGTCATAGAATTAGAGAATATGCTGAATTGGAAGGGACCCATCAGGGTTATCAAGTCCAACTCCTGTCCCTGCACAGGACACCACCAAGAATCACACCATGTGCCTGAGAGCATTGTCCAAACACTTCTTGTATTCTGTCAGGCTTGGTGTTGTGTCACTTCCCTGAGGAGCCTGTTCCAGGGCTAAACCACCCTCTGGGTGAAAAGCTTTTCCCTGATATCCAGCCTAAACCTCCCTCAACTCACCTTCCCGCTGTTTCCTCTAATCCTGTCACTGCTCATGAGCATGAAGAGATCAGTGTCTTCCTCTCTGCTTCAGCCCAAGATGTGAAGCTATCTTCAAGTTAATGACAGGCTTGTTCAGTTATTTTGGTGCCCAGTGGTTTAGGGAAGCCACTGCATATTCCATCAAATCCTACCCAGCTCTTCAGACAAGTCACTACTTTAAATATTCAGATATTTTGCCACTCACAAGAGCAGAGGCTGAATCCACTGATTTCTGTTTCATTAGTATCCATTTATTGCTGTATCATATACAACATTTGTAACAAAAAGAAAGGTTTTTTTGCATTTGTTTGTTTGTTTGTTTGTTTGTTTGTTTAATGTCAGAATATCATTGCCAGAGGACTTGGGAAACTGCTGACTTCAACCCCATGCACTACAATGCAAAAGAAATTGATGTACCTTCCATGGGCATTGGAAGAACACCTGTAGAAAAACCAGAAGAGCAGACTATTTGAAACAGGCTGAAAAGAACAAACCTCCAGGACTTCATGTTATGTTTAATGATACACTTGCATGTCAAGATTACCCTGCTAGATGAGGCCACTGCTGATATTTGAGACATGGTGCAGAATCCATGCAAAATGCCACTGGGAAAGGGGACCAAATAGCTGTTTTCTCTTTTCTGTGCTGCTTAGGCATATTCACTTGAAATAATCAAGTAAATTAAACAGATTCTTCATCTCTGCCTCTGCCTTAACTCTTTACTCCCAAAGCCAATTATATAGAATCCTATAAGGTAAATATCCCTGGTTGTACAAAAACAAACTCACTACATGTTGTTTATTTTTATGAACTGCTAAGAATAACAAGAAAAGTCATCTTCTCCAAACACACCCAAGAACAAAAAATGTTCATATGAAATATTGGGAAAAAGCTGATACAAAAGAGTAGAATTTAAATCAGTCACAGTGTTCATAAGGAAACAGATTTGACTAAAACATGACTTAGTCAATGCTTCCCAGACTTACATTCTCAAAGTAGCACTGTAATTAGTAGAATGTAATGTTAACAAGGAACAGTCGTCAAAAAAAAAAAAAAAAAACCACTGGAAACTGAAGTTCTTTTGGTCACTCACAGTTAAATATCTTTTTTGAGCTCCTGATTCCTCAATTTTTACTCAGACAAAAGCAAGGATATGCCTCACTCTGAACCAGTTCTATCAGGGATTATTCAATAAATGTTTATGCAATGGACATTAAGGATTTTGAGGGAACTTTCACAACTCTTGTTTCCTTCTTTTACCTCTGGAGGGAGACATCTCAAGTCAGATCCCAGAGCCAGGGAATACTAGAACCAAAAAGATTTCACTTTGCTGTAGTAAAGCTGTGATGTTACATGAATTTGCTCAGAGCAGGGCTCACAGGGAAAGCATGTGTGGGGTCCCCCACTGCAAAGGAAAAAAATAGAAAATCTCCAGTTGGAAGGCTCTTGTAGGCTCTAGGATCTCACATCCCAGTGAACGTGTCCAAGTGACCAAACTCACAGCTAGAAACAGTAACTTAATCCCCTCTTCCAAACACATTTTAGCAACATATGGAAGCCACTAAGTGGGTTGCAACAGATAAGTGACCACACATAACAAAATGAGGCTCTTCAAAATAGTTGTAACAGACTGAGGAAACAACAACAGAAACTGGAGTAAATAAAAGAAATTAAAAGAATGAAATGAAGGTATATTAGACCAGGCCTAGAAGGTCAGAGTGAAATCCAGTTCACCATATTTATATGAAATTTTGTTTGAAAAAGGATGTCTGATTTCAGAAGATCCATCAGCTTTCAAATGAGCATGAAAAGGGTTTATAGGAAATAGGTAGTATCAGTGTCCAGAGCTGGTATCACAAAGCCCAGNAGTTCGATTAGGAAATTATTGTCTTACTTGCAGAGTTACATTTTAAGTAGGTGGTCTCCCATTTTTTAATTAATATTTGCTTCTTTTTTTTAAAGGCAGCTACACAGCCTATAAAATATTAAGGCTTGTTTCAAAGTCTTGCCATTCTGTGCTGTTTAAATAGCACAGCTCTAGAAACCAACACATTTTGAACACATTACCCACCCACATTACCAGTCAGTGTTGAGAACCTAGCAATCTCCATCCCCTTGTATTCTCCTTCCCAACATGTTAATGCCAGATTTGTTTGAGATCGGANGAAGATCCATCAGCTTTTAAATTATCATGAAAAGGGTTTCTAGGAAATAGGTAGTATCAGTGTCCAGAGCTGGTGTCACAAAGCCCAGTATCAGAGCAGAAAGCTTTCAGCTGGCAGGTAGACTGAAGGAAGTGAGTTCTTGAATGAGTAAATCCTTGAATGAGTAATCTATCTACTTGGTACTAATAGGAGTCAGTACAAGAAAGCAGAGAATCAAATCCGTACCTTTCTGAATCCAAATTATTTTCAATAGATGCACACTGCACAAACATTTATGGAAGGGAAAGAGTGACTCACTGCTTGCATGTTAGTTCGATTAGGAAATTATTGTCTTACTTGCAGAGTTACATTTTAAGTAGGTGGTCTCCCATTTTTTAATTAATATTTGCTTCTTTTTTTTAAAGGCAGCTACACAGCCTATAAAATATTAAGGCTTGTTTCAAAGTCTTGCCATTCTGTGCTGTTTAAATAGCACAGCTCTAGAAACCAACACATTTTGAACACATTACCCACCCACATTACCAGTCATTCAAGGAGCAGCTGTGTCCCAAAGTCTCACACAGACTGGAGTTTGGAGATCCCAAAGACAGCGTGGGACCTACTGACCCACATTGCTCCTCATCTGGCCACTCACATGGGAGATGAGGCCACTGTTTCAAACACAGCTCATCACCTCCCTTTGCTTCATTCTTTGTGCTTTCCACAGGGTGACCTTTTCAGTCACCTGCACATTTTAGTTTAGAGGTCTTTGTTTGTTTTCTGAATTGCTCATATTTGTGGCTCTCAAGCATGTGCCCTTTGACTCCATCTTCCCAAAGGACAGTCATTTTGGTCATACCTACTTGCTTTTCCTAAACCACAAAACAACACTCTGACTCTTAAGATAAGGTGGTTACTTCTCCAAACACACAGCTCTCTACATCTGTTGCTATTGTGTCAGATCTCTTTGGAGGTGTTTTATTTATCAATGCTCATTTTCTTTGAGCATAACCAAGAAAGATTTCTTCCAGAATTGGTCAAATCAAAAGGACTTTTTGCTTTTTCTCTCCTTAAGAATGTTTTCCTGATTGTTTTAACTGTTGCAAACTGCATAACTAGTAAATGTCTGCTTGTATGATTTTGAGGTAAGGGTGGCACACAGTACCGAGTGCCACCAGAGATACCTTTGGGTATCCCCTGGTCTACAATAGGAGAGCTATGTCTTCCCAGGGACACATGAGATCTCCAAAACTTCTGTATGATGCCTGCCAGTCCGACAGAGCTCTCACAGATACACCCTAGGGAATCCTTGTAACATGGGTGCATGTGGCTGGGCAGCAGAACTGACCTCTGTTACTTATATCAGGCTTTCAATATGCCATGCAAACAAAACAGGCTCAGGAGCCTTCACCCCAAAGAGTGTACAGCACTAGTATTTATAGCTGCAAGACTAAGGTGTAGTATATTTCGTATTTATACCCTGAAGATCACTGAAGGTGGAAACTGGCCAGGAAACAGCAGTCAATACAAACATTCAGAGAACAGAGACAGTAGGCTCTAACCCAGAGAGGAAGACAGTT
>VZTT01005620.1:19209-35411 GCA_013400855.1 Buphagus erythrorhynchus | reverse complement strand
TAACTGCACACCTTCCAAAATTTATCAAGTAACATGTGGTACTAAAATTAAAATGAGAATTTTAATTTTTTACTGCTGCAGGGAATGAGATTACAGTCTGAACTACTCTCAGATACCTGAACTCTTCAAGGACCAAAGTGTTTTATTTCCTTTTGATAAGCCTGTCCCACAGCTCTCATAGCATCTTTTCTTCACTAAGCAATGGTCTAAAAGTGTAATTTTCTTGGACTTTCTACTCAGCCCTCCTTATGACTGTTGTGAATACCATGGGTCTGTAATCTATACAGTGCAGGTTTCCTAGCCCTTCACTCACACAGAGATTAGACTTTTACAAGAGAGACCTTTCTTAATAGCAAAAATAATAAATGTACCTCCTAAAATAACATCTGTGAATCTGGCCCAACTCACCCAAAGATATTTTTCTATCACCCAGTAACTATAACATGCATGCATATTACTATCCCTGAGCTCTCTGGGCCCATTTTGATTAATCTTTCCCCAGGACACAGAGCCTTCCAAGCCATGAATCACTTTGCTTGATTTTGTCTGCACTTTTCCATGTCAGCAGTTTTCCTGCCCCACCACATGATGACAAGAGCAGCATGCAGCGTTTGTTGACTGCCAAGTGTTACGCTCACTGTCACACAAGTAGAAAAGGCACTGGAAACAGATCTGCTTTATTTAAGGATGTGCAGTGACTTTGAAGGCATCTCTAGATTCATCTAGCAAAATACCAAACCTCTCTTCTCAAAACAATCCCTAAGGTTCCCCACAGACTGTGAACATTTGAGGCAAAATTGCCTTATCACAGGTTGGTATGACACAGCCTACAGGAGCTCCAGTGGTCACTACACACTTGCAACACCCTCGGGGTAACACCCATTTCTGTAGGCTGATTGCATCTGAAGAGCCTGACCAGCGACACCAGAAATTCCCTGTGACACACCTGCCCTTCCCAGCACACTTACATCCCCCTCTTCACTGAGCACAGAGCTGCCCAGCTTCTTCCAGTGCCCACCAGTTTCATATCAGCCCTGCCCTTTGAATCTCTCCTTGCCCCCGTTTTGATGTGTTGCTGACTCTGCAGCAAAGCTACACCCTTCTTTTGGTGGAGAATATGTTAAATACTTTTTCATGACAATAGTCATTAAAGATCTATCATGAGTCAAGCCTTTGGTCGGGGCTTTGTTTATTCTGCATGAGAGCTTCAATGGAACTTGTTCCAACTGTGTGCATTCATCTTACAGCTGATGAGAGACATAGGGAGAATTTTGTTTTGACCTTCCCAAAATAAACACTTTCAAGAAAAGAGATACAAAATAAATAGCAAAAAGACTGTAAAATATTGAGGAAACTTGGAATGTCTTAGAAGATTACATAGTGTCTTCCCATGTAAAGAGATTAATTTCTATTCAAAATCCTCTTTAAACTGTAAATTATCAAATAAACATCTATTTCAGCCATTATGTAGAAATTTAAAAGCAGAAGGACGAAATTACTAGAGAGAACTATTAAAGGAAGAGGAGGTTAAGGTTCTAATTCATTTTAAAATTGGTTCTAGCTGAAATCTCTGGCAGGATATTGTACAGAAACACACGGGCAGCAGCAGCAGAATCTAACCCTCTGCTCAGGGTCTGGGAGATGAGTCCTGGCCCCAGGCAGAGACACATTTACCCTGCACATCACAGTGCCCTACCCTTGCCTGTGCTCAGGCACTTCATCTGGCTCTGCCCCATGGCTTGTGATCCTGCAGGGAAAGGGAGGGAAGGTGTTTTCCCTTGCAGTTTTTCCCACTTCTTCAAGGGGAAAAGAGAGGTCGAGGCGAGGAGGAGGTGGGAAGAGAAATGAACGCCTAGTTGTTCTCTGCGAGGGCGGCTATGAAGAAATAAACAACTCACATTACTCACAGGAGGGGGTGAAAGGAGTGGAGCCAGTCTGCAGGAGCTGGATTTTCCTGGCTCCAGGAAACCCCTGCTGGAGTAATATATTTGAGCCACCTCACACCCTTCGCTCCCTTATCTGAAACAAACTGACCACAGGCAAGAAGCATTTTGCCTTCCCTTGCTGACCTATCCCCAGCTGCTTCACACAGGTAAAGGAACAGAGGAACCAAGAAGTCCAAGGCACAGGCAGAGCCACAGGAGTCACAAGGAGCAGGAAATTCCAGCACCATCCAGGGAAGAGATGGGAATAGGCTACACTGTTTGCACAGAGGTGTCCTGGCTGTAAAGTTGCCAGCTTTCCTTTTGACCTGCAACAGAGTCGGTGGTGTGGCTAACACACAGCAGGGAAGCTGCACAAGGACTAAGGAAAGTCAAAACACACTTCTGTTTACTGCACCAGATCTCAGATTTGAATGGCAGCGTGGCAAGCTGGAACACACAGTGCATCTGCTGTAGTTTCTGCAGACACAAATTGTTTGAACATGCTTAGTCCAAAACATGTTACCAATTTTGAGGAGAAACTAAGAGAGGCAAAATACACATCTTCTTAGAGGCTTACATTTAAAATATACAGTTTCATGCACACGGAATATTCAGAACTCTACATATTTGCTTTGAAACCCATAGGTTAGCTCATGCCCATGCTAGAGCTCAAAAACAAAAATTTAAAATCTGCAACTTATTTCACATTCTCCTGCACTCAGTACAACTTAAAATTATCTTTTCAACTCTCCCATTTTTTTTCAAAAGGATTGCATACTACCATCTATTTCTTCACACTTGCAGTAACTTACAAAATGGGATTGCAACCAAAGTCACAATTTGACATAACCCCCCAAAATTATGGAACATACTGTGAGTATTGGAAATTTCTGGGAAACATTGCTCTAATATGCAACCACCAGATGACTGCACAACACATTTATAACTGTATTAGGAGAGTAACTTAAAATCTGAATATAACCATTGTGATGAATGATAGTATTTGAATTGTCTTGGAAGACAGATTTCTCTTCCACTGAAGATATATCATAGGGGAATGATTTATGGAATTCACTTTTCATTCAACCCCAGTTTTTCTTAAAGCAGTACAGAGAAACAAACTCCAGGTCAGCCCTGAAAAGACTGCAACCCAATGGAAAGCAGTGGCAATGCAAACTGAACAGAGGACTACTGGGACCAATGCTGGGAGCATTTTGCAAGGGCAGGACAGGACACTGTGTGACCCACCTGCTCTCAGGTCACCTTGAGAGTACCTCTAACACCAGCCTCCCACCCATAACCTCATTACAGACTGCCAAACTAGGAATCCCACATCCAGCTCTCAGGCAGGAGCCAAATTACAGCCTGGTAGGCAAATGGACAAACCCATCTCTCAGTCACTTTCTTCAAACCCATCGTTTGGCACCTTTATTCAATGTCTGCAGTGGCTTCTGGCCCCTAACTTGAATTTGAAAATTTCTCTTCCAAAGAGTAGAGCCCAGAAGTCAGGCACAGACAATGCACAGGAACACTGAATCACCTCTTTACATTTTCTTATCAATAGATAGATGACTTTGGTGTCCAGCTCCATTTTTCCAGACATAAATTAGGCATCAAGAACCTCAAGATTCACTGGTCTGCAATAAAGTTAGATCTAATCACCACTGAGACTTTGAAAAATGTGTTAAGTTCCTTATCTCAGAGTTGACTTTTGCAAATTGTTTCCTTCAAGCCATTTTGGAGACAGGTACATGTCAGGGGACCAAGCTGAATGAATTGAATAAGCTCTGTGTGTGTGTGTGTTTCTGCAGAGCAGCACAGAGCAAACTCTTGTTCTGTTACAGATCCAGAGATTTCAGATCTCCTTTCCTGTGTCATCCATTATCTCTGCTAGGTACATTACAGCACTGTCAGATATCCCAGTACTAACCAAGACTCTTTGTCTAACATTAGGATCCCATGCAGGAGCTTCCCACTTGTTGGCCAAAGAGCAGGCTTTGACCCAACTCAGTCTAACATAATCCACTGCCTGGCAAATATACAGACTTTGTTAGTGGGCCCCAGTCTTTCATCAATATTGCTGTGCTTCAGCTAACCAGAGTCCATGATATGATCATTAACATTGTACTTTCCAGAAAAAATTTCCTGGGAGTCATCTTGCAGTCTAGGGCCAGGGATGAGGCAACTTGCAGTAGTAAAAAAGAAAGGCTGAAATGTAGCTCCACTGGAGCTGGCCAGTGACTGAAAAGCTGAATATTCACAGACAAAATCCTGGCCCTGTTAAAGGCAATGAGCAAATTCTCACTGATTTCAGTAAGATCTGAATTTCTTCCAGATGCACTCAGGAAAATGTTTAAAAAATCAGCCTCGAGACTGAGTCAAGTATTCATATTCCTTCTTCTGTAAGGAACCAAAATTCCCTCAACCCCCAGAGCATGAGTACCACCCCCATATCTAGTGTAATTGCTTTTATCTTCAAAAGCATGGCAACTAGTCCAGAAAATGGATCAAGAGACTTGTTAAATGTTAAACAAGTTACACTCTTCTGTCTCTCCCCTATGTTTCCTCCTGTTTATTTTAAAAGGGAGCTTTATAATCCAAGAACCTAATTCCCATCCTGCAGTGTTTCCAGCAAATGAGTTATGGGCATTACTAGGCTGATAAAATACTTACAGGATTTCAGAATTAGTTTTACCTTTTCTAAAATCATCAATTCTCAAAATAAAGTAAGAGGAATATCCGGTGGAAATGTGTTTTATCAAAAGGAAAAAGACTGCACCTATATTTAGTCCCATTCAATACAGACAGTTTCAAAGGAGTACTGTAAGTAAAACTCTTAGACAACACTGTATAAACACATTATTTAAGCTACATTCTGGATCTGATTAATTATAACAGGAGATCAAATGTTAACAACTTAAGAATCTTCACTCCCATCTACACATATGGAGTACTTTAAAAAGTACTATAATTTCAGAGTAATAAATAAGTGCTCTCACCTAAATTATATGGACATTATCTTTTGATTGCTTTAAGGTGAATGCACAATACAGTTTTTATTGCAGGCTCATTTGGCAGAAGTTGCCCATATATGGCTGCTGAGAGAACTAAAGAGGAAAATTACGTCCTTTGTAAGAACATTTAATTCACATTCCTGTTCTGTTTTCTGTTCAACAGTTATGCTTATGACAGGTACGCATTCCTGCAGTACTTCCAGTGTGTTTTTATATGAAAAAGACATTCATATTCATCCTTAGCTGAGAACATACCTTGCATTGCTCTGAGTGTTACAGTAATCCTGTTTCTTAAGAGAATAAGCCAGGCCAACTTTCTCAGTATTTAAAGTCCAAATTCAATTTGTATCCTTACCATTTTGCTTCCAGCTATTTTCTCAAATACTGGAAAACTTCCACTAAGCTCTACTTCTTACAAAAATATATTGAATGTTTATTGCCTGATAACAATTACAGCAATTTTCAGTATGATTAGAACTGCCACATCCTGTAGTCACCAATTTAAGTGAAAGGGAAAAACCAGCTCCAGTCCAAACCATAACACAGATAGTCCATGCTCAGTCCAGATGAGAGAGAGCAGAAACACAAGCATGTGATCCCAAGCTACCAATACAGGCTTTATATGCCACGTATCACCTTATAAAATTCAGTAATGGAAGTGAATCCTTTATTTGAGGTTTCAGCTATTTTCCTTTTTCTTTCTCTTTTTCAGAAGCAGACATATTGGCCCAGAGTTTCATTTTGAATTAATAGTCAAAGTAGTCAGCCTTAAGATGGAAGACTTACAAGGAAAGCAAATCCAGTGTTTTGGAAAAATTACAGCTTTAAACTACAGCTGAAATCTACTTCCATGAGTTTTCATGGTGCACAATCAGACTTTTGGGAGAAACACCTTTTGCTTAACATATATGAGTCTGGCATCAATCAGCAGTCTTGTCCTGTTGCAAGAGTTCAGCAGTACCCAGACCCTGAATTTGGATAACTTCAGGCCATGAAACATGGAAGGAGCTGGGGAGCAGACACACAGCATTGCTTTTACTCTTGCTTCAGTGTCACATTTGAATCAGAAGCAGGGAGGATTTGTACCAAGCCACCACAGCATTCTGGTAACTCCAAAGCTATGCCATCTTGATATGTCACTGTATCCACCCTCTTTTTAAAAATGGACACCAGAAACCAAACTTGGTCTTATGTATTCTGATGGCTGTAATAAAAAACAATGGATATTCCAGAATTCCAAATGTCCACTTCCCTAGAATACCTATCACATCTTTATCCCATTCACCACAGGTAACTCAAAGAAAAAGTTTAACTTTTTTATTTGCTTTTCTTCAGAAAGCGGCAATTGAATGGGTCATACTGTTTGCTGTTTGACTTGTTAAATATAAGAATTTTTTCACCTCAGAATTCAACTAAAGTTTCAAAACAAACTTACTATCTATTGGAAACATGGGGAGAAATAACTAAAAAAAGAAGAAGACCCAATGTTTTATCTTGAAAATGGTTAAACAAGAAAATAAAAGTATATTTCTTTAAAATTGCACTACTCAAAGTAACCTTATTTTTTAGATAAGTTCATTTGTTTTCCATCATATGCTGTTGTTTTCCAGCAATAAATGGATAAACAGAATCTATCTAAGGAGACGTAACTTTTATTTCCAGAACTGACAAAGGAAGAGTTTAGATATTTGATTGGTGTCTGAGGTCAAACAAGCAGTGACTCAACCAACTTCTGTCTCCTGAAATGAGCCTGAAGCCATCAGCCCTGGGCTACTGTCCCACCCTGTCCTCTACCCTCCCCAAAACCATCCCATTGCACAGAGGTATCACCAGCACATCACCTCATCTGAAACATGACCTTTCATTTCAGCACCTCCGTTACCTCCTTTGCTTCCTGAAGTTTCTATTTCTCACCAATTCCCTTTTGGTCCATGGGCATGCACCATGTTTTCTTTGGACATGAACCTAATGTTTCCTCATAAAGATGCAATGAAGAGAAACCTTCAGAAAGAAAGGAAGATGATATGATAAAACTTAGGAATCTGGGGTCTTTTGTATTCTTTATCTTACTGCTGGGGAAGGAAATTTGCTGTAGGTCTGAAGAGGCACCATATTATTCACTGGCCTTGACCAGCTAGGCAAATAAAAATATTTCTGTATTGTACCATTTCTGTCTAGTTTATGCTTAATATTTAAAATGTTTATGACATGGTTAGGATGCTTCATGTAGAAAACAGATGTGAAATGCTACAATGATGATGGCAGCATTAACTGCATGGAAAACTCTCAGTTAATTTTTCTACATTCATTTTAATATTTTTCAATACTGTGTCAGAATGACTTACCACTTCAAAACACCAAGTGGATATTCCTATGGATAAGCACTTTTTAGATTTCAACTGCATGAACTTCATAAGAAAAAGGCAGTAAACCTTCCAAAATGTTAGGTGATGTTTCTAAAAACATCTTTGTTGTTAAGGAGCTTAAACATATATCTTTTGAACTTGCACTTAAGCAATTATGGAAAATATCATAAAGCAAATATGAAGAAATTGTAAAATGTTGGAGTCTAACACCTGAACTAAGTTCAAGCCCTGTGGAATATGTTCATTCTTTTAAACTTAGCTCAGGATTAACAAGTAACACTAGTCAGAGCCAGGGTGAAATATGGAAACTGTCTTGTTGAGAGATGAATGCACAGTACAAGCTTACAGTAACAGGTCTGGACTTTTTGCTTATATAATAGGTCAACCAGACAAAAGCTGTAACTCCAGGTTAAAGGTATATATTTATGAAACAGGTGCCACTTTCCTCCTTTTCCCCTGGTCCCAGTGCATTTCTAACACAGTGGAGCTTTGTCTGCTGCTGGTTTTCACTGCTGTGACACTGTAGTGACTTGAAGGATGGAGCTCTAATCCTTTAACCTGATGCAGAAACCTTTGGGAGAGAACCAGCCCTCCAGCCTTTTTACTTATTTACTCCATAAATGACTCATGGCTAATAACAGCGTTGTTTTATTCTCCCTTCTCAATACTGCTCAGAAAAAAAAGCATATTTCCTGTCCAGCTAAGCCCTGAAATAATTATAATCTCTTTGGCCTCCTTGAAATAGGACAAGGCAAGGAGTCCTTTGACTCTGAGGGTTTGTGAGTCCTGTCACAAAGACAACAAATTAGCTCAGAAGGTGTAAGCAGTGGTGCTCTGTGTGCTGAGCAGTTTATCCAGGACTGGTGCCTGCCCTGGGACACTGGAACACGTGGCTGGCCCCTGGTCCAGGACAGCCTCAGAGTGCTGGGCTGGCAGGCTGGAAGCTCTTGTTCTGTCAGCTGCTGCACAGCCTCACCCCAGGAGGCAGGAAAAGCAGGATCCCAGCCACAGTCAGCAGAAACAGGCTCACCCTGCTCATTTCAGCTGCAGCACATTGTCACAAATCCCACTCACTGTGTGCAGGTGGCCAAGTGCCTCTGAATGCGTGACCTGCTGCAGCAAAAGGCAGAGCCCTGTCTGCAGCTGGAAATGGTGCCCCACGTGTCACAGCTCAGCAGCTCTGAGTACAAGAATGCTTGGGTTAGGTGAGATGATGAGTCCCCACCTTGGAGCACTTGCTGCTGTGTCCATGAAGGGGCTGGGTGATGTTGTTAGACAAATAACTTCAGTTCAAGGTTGCTCTGTGCAAAGACTGAATTTGGACTCACTGATCTTAAGGCGTCCCTTTGAACTAAGGATGTTATTAATCCAAGGAGCTGGGACTGGGGTGACTTTGTGGTTATGGAAGAGATCCTATTCAGTGCTCTAGTCCATTAAATGAGCTTCATATGATCCTTTCATGACAGAGATGATTGACACAAACCCTGCAAGGTCTGTAATTTTTAAAAGCTGCTTTTAAAGGGAACAAACTGCTGAGAAGTAGAATCAGCTGGGACAACTGTGTCCCAATATAAATATTTTGCTATTATATGTGGACTGTCACTAACTTCTATATGAATGAAAGTTTCACAAACAGAGGTTCCACCTCCTTCAAAAAAATAAAAATAAACAACTCTGGGTGAGCCAGGGTAAAATTCACATTGTAAGCAACAGAGTTCAATGTGCTAAAAACCATTAATCATGCTGAGGTCAACCAGTGCTTTACATATTTCCTCCTAAAACTCTGTCTTGTGGGTGTCTGTCTCCTAACAGGTTTTGTATTGCTGAGTTGTAAAGCGTTCCTGATGAATTGTTTTTGGCACTTAGTCCAAAGTCTTGAAAGCCCAAGTCCTTGAAAATGAAAAGCAGAACCTTTCTTTAACATCACTGCTGGACACAGCACTGGAACACACTCTGCAGTGTGCATAACAGGAGAGGAGTCTATGGCCTGTGCATTGTTTTGTCTGTGATAGCAGGGAGGCACGAGGCTATCAGCAGTGTTATGAAGCAAAGCCACTGGAGAAATGAGAGCACATTTGAAAGAAAGGCTATTGATATTAAATTTATTCCTCCTTTATTCTACCCCAGTAACTCTGGGACTTGTTACTGCCTCTCTAACTCCCACCATCAGATAGTGATCCAGGACATTCCTCCTGCTGCCCTGTTACTCTCCCTACCTTTCCTTAACCTCTCACTTTCATTAGTTTCCTCACACTTCTGACAGAAATGTGCCTTACTCTCCTTCACTGTTTGAAGCAGAAATGCACAAAACCCATTCTGGCTTCCATCCTTTTATCCTGCCTCTTCAACAGTTGCCATGAATAGTCATTCTGAATTCTTGCCCACTGACCTCATTCTTTACTCAGTCCAGTCTGAATTCTCCCTTGAAATTTCATACTTCCAGATACAGTGAAACACCTCCTACCTGAATCCAGATATTCTTATTCCACCTTTACAGTCCCTCAACTTTCATCTCTCTGTCATCTTCTAGTCACATCCAGCCTTCCTTTGCTATTTGTGTTTTGATTTGGCATTCAATACATCTCCTTCCTTTTCTTTCCGACTTTCAACAAATAATCCAAACACTCCATCTTCTGCTTATGCCCTTTCTCTTTCAGTTTCCATACCTTCCATATCACCTTAAAATTGCAACCTGCACAATCTTTTGAGCAGAATAATTTTATCAGCTGTGTATTAAAGAGTCAAATTCATTACATTCAAAACAATTAGTACTGAATTCTGTCATTATGTAAATAGCAATGTTCCTAGACCGCAGAGAAAGCAGAGCCCCTCTTTTTCTTTTTTTTCTCTTTCTATTGTATAAAATTATTGTCTGAGAACTGCTATGGTATTTTTAAGTAATAAGTATCAAAGCAATATATAATTCACTGTTATATGGCACTGTTATGGTATGCCATACAGTTATACCTCATCTACACATACTCTGTCATAATTTATTTTGTCCTTCAGAAGACCACTCAGAACTTCCTGAGTTACCCATAATTAATAACAAAAAAGGACAACTCTTTTATTCTCAGAAAAATAAAACTTTAATTTATGTCCCCTTTCAGGTGTAAAAGTTATAGAACTAATGTGCCTTGTGGCTGGGGGTTTCAGTGGGTTTAACTATACAGGATACTTTTTCATAAAGCTTGCGACTTGAAAGATCATTTCTCTTTTTATTTTTACAAAGGTCAATAGGAATCTATTCCTGGATTTCAGCAGAAGCTTGATCAGACACCTGTTTTCTGTGATACTCAGCTTCATTCATCACTGTTATCTACTATTTATTCTGCACCACTTGACTAGGGTTGTGATTAAAACACAACTAAACTAAACAAGTCAAAGAAAGTTAAGAGACATTAAAAATCAGACAGCTTTAATTAAATAATAAATGCAAATAACTGTTTATAACATAAGAAAAATATAGTCTCCATAAGAATTAACAAATTGTAATGAAGAAAAGTTTAATGAAATTCTGCAGTCTTCATTCCAGCAGGAATTTGTCTAAATACAGCATACAAGCATTTTTAAAAAACAGTTATGGATTGTTCAATGGGATTACAATTTCAGCTGTGAGTGAAAAAGCATATTAATATAGGATTGTGGGGATCATTTCTTTCGTTCCTAAGTGATTACATTCACTTAGTTATTCCACTTTTTGTTGGATTATTTCTCCATGTCATGTCTTGTTCTTTTTTACCATTAAATGCCCAGAAATGGAATTTTCTACACCATGTTTATAAACAACCTAGCACAACAGGACCTCAACCCTGGTTATGAGATTCAGAAACAATTCAACTTCTAATTATAGTGACTTCATCATTTCTTGTGGCCGGCTACAAGAACAGTCTCATTTAACTCTGGTTAAATAGGTCTGCAAACAATATTGCTGTCAGCCCTTTGTTTTTGTGATAGAAACTGTAGAATAAACAAATGAATGCTTTAAGAATTATCACTTTCTCTCCCATGTACAAGACAGTATGTTTTTATATAGCCTCTTCTGTCAATAAACTGAAAGTACCATTCAATTCTTCATGGAAATCAGTGATCGATGTTCCACCTCGAAATTGTTACCAAGTTCTGTGCTGGCCTCTAACCTCAGCTGCCCCAGTACCTGCTGGGGGTAAGTGGGTGAAGCAAAAAATTTCTTGGTGCTCCGAGCTTACCCGTGGTCTGATTTAAAGCAACCCACACCACATGTGAGTAGCTGTGACCCCAGAGGGCTGCCTGCCAGCTGGGATCTGCCAGAACATCTTGTGCCTTGGATATTCCCCTGTCCCCACAGTAACGCTTCTGCCGGGGGCTGCAGGGAATGTGCTAAGCAATGAGAATACCCAGCTGAGGAGACACAGCCATTTTCCAGACATCTACAGTGTGGAATAAAGGAGCTCAGACTGACACACTCCAAAGCTGTTTGCAAAAGCAAACTCTCTTACTCCAGGATTGAAAGATCACACCACGCTGCTCCAGCCATGGCTCTGAATGGGAGAAGGGGCAATGTTGCCTCTGAAGGCATTTCTATTTTAATTTACAGGATAGTTAAGATAAACACTGCAAAACTGCAATTGTATTCAGACAGAGAGCACTAAAATAAATCTAGACACCAAGGATTTGTGGTTTCAGGACATCATTCTGTCTTGAAGCAGTATTATCTTGTCCACGATTTTACATGTGCATGTAAAACTGTCCATCCATGGAAATATCATTTTCATAAAATCAAGGTATATAAATAAATGAGATATATTAATGAAATATTTTTGCACCCCAACTATCTTTGCAAGATACAGTACATACTTGGGATGGGCCTGAACCAATAGCCATCAGCGTGTTAAATTACATGTTTCTTAAAAATAACTTTTTTTTAATGAGGTTTAAAAGTAAGGCTCTAACTGCCAAGAGCACTTAAAAGTCCCAACCCATTTCCAGTGAGGACTTAATCAACTACCTTGGCTCATGGTCTCCTGCTCTTTCCCTTCGTATTCCAATGGACTTCCCAGGATTGCTCAAGAGCATTGGGTGGTTATTGAATTCCTCTCCCATCGATCATGGTGCTCCAGTGCTGGGTTTCTGAAGCTGTGAATAGTTTTGCAAATCCCTGATGAAATGCAAAAAGCACTTTGGGGGAAAGTTGATAAATGAAAGCTCCATAGAACTTTTTTGTTTAGCACAAGAGCTTAATGGAGCATGATCGTGGTGGGTGGTGTGCACCTTCGATGGGGGGTGAAGGGCAAGCCAGAAAACAATCTTACTGAGAAAAAGGACGAGGCAGAGACAGTCAACATGCAGCCATGGCCTTTGTAAGAGATGATTTTTGAAACAAGCATATTCCAGTATGCAACACATATTTTCTATTGCTTTGAAATTGCATCTGTTTTTTATAAGATTATTATGTAAGAAAAGCCTATTTGCCTGAATATGTGGTTACACATTTTCTACTGACTTTACAAATTGTTCAAATTTCAGTATTTGTTGGCTTCATTATAGACCAGTGTTATTACTGGCAGCTACTATAAGGTATTAAAAAAAAAGATTTTTATTGTTACTATAGTGTGGCATTAAGGATCAGAAACTCATCTGAAATAAGTGAAAGCTGAAAGGGCAGGAGTCAATTTACATTGTATTACATTTTAATATCTTAGTAAAATAAATTATATTTTCCCAAAAGGTCAAGGTACAAACAGATCTCCCAGATGTGTGACGGCTTCTGAGGTGTCCTCAATAAGAGCCTTCTGTTTCAAACCAAATCCTGCCTGATTATTCTGCTCAGTTGAAGAGGCTCCCTTTGACTGGCCTTTGTGCTTCAGCTCACTTCCTACCCAAGGCTCTTTCTGGACTCATGTAGAGTTGATCTGCCCCCCATACTTTCATATTTTCTATTGGTTTTGATCTCATACTAACTGAACACAGATTTTCCACCATAATCACCATAAACATAAGCAGTAAGGAGGAAACCACAGTGTGATGAGCCATGCACAGGGAAGCTGAAGGGTTGGCCTAGATCAAATAAAAAATAACCAGCCCTATTCTTGACAAATTGCCCACTGCTGGTTGAGATGTTTCAGTGTCACATTTCTGCCAGTGTGGCACGCTCTGACAGGCAGAGGAACCAACAGATTTCAACCAATTGCACATCTAAGTGGCTGCTAATCTAATTTAATTGCTCAACTAATTGCCCATCTGAATGGCACCGAGCACTAGGCAATCCTGTGTAGCATCGGGGAGGGTACATATACAGCATTTTAAGGAAACAAGAAAATCAGAAAAAAACTCCATTCCCAAGTGAGATGGGTTAATTTTGTTCATTGCTTATGTTTTTACTTTGTTTCATCAGTAAACAGTTTCATTTTTTTGAAACACAAAAAAACTGGTTTATAAAATCTCCAATTATACACTCAGGTAAGTGTTTTCCTTCAAAATACTACTAGAATTGTAGAAGCATGTGGAGCTTTAGGGCAGCAAACCTATGCCTACATTCATCTTGATAAACTGAGATCACAGAATGCTCCTATATTAATTAACAGGCAGGAAAATTTCAGGCTGGAAAAAATAAACACATATGTGAATGTTACACAAGCTGTTGATTTTGAAAACTCTACAAAAACATCAATTATTTTTCTGTCTTTGAAAGTGAAGTGCTCAAAGAACATGAGAATTGTTTATAATCCATATGCCCCGAGTATGTACAGGAGCTCCCTAACTTTTCAGTGACACACCAAGTGCAGGGACTGAACTATTTCACTTCACAGAGTTGTATTGAGTGCTAATGTCAGCAGAAGCTGCTACACATCCCCGAGGGCAAAACTCATCAGGTCTGCTCTCAGGTCAAGACATTCGGAAAAATCGGTTTAAGGTCAGTCAAATGTGGCAGGACAAAAGGACAGAAAACAAAGCCAAGAAGCCAGCAAAATGAAGCTTTCATCTCAATTTATGGCAGCACTATATGCAGACTAGCAGAAAGCACACATGCAGTTTTCTAAGTTTACTGGGGGAGAGGGAAGGTCAGCAGAGGAGTGCATGGCTCTCTGCAGCATTGCTAGCCTGAGTAAATGTCCAGTATCTACTGGTTTCACTAGATTTGACACAGCATCTGTAATACAATCACTTGCAGCTTTGCCACACTCTTGATAAATTGCCACAACATCAGCTCCATTCTTGGGTAAGACACAAGACCCTTGCTGAGCCCACTCCTCATAAACACTACACAAGAGAAAAGATGATCACTCACCCATCGGTGTCACACTGCAGTTGTACAAATGACAGGTTATTTTGACACCTACTGGCCAGCTCCACGTACAGCATTGTTAAATTCCCAAATTCCCAGGCTGTGAGAATGCCAAAAGAAGGCAGATGTTTAAGCCAGACCCAGTACAGTAAAAACTATTTTTCTTTCCTTTTAGTGTTTTTTTTTTCTACTGGAAGTCAATGTGTGATTGGAAACTGTAAAGGCAGAACTTACTGCTAAATATCCTAGACTAGTCTGAATCAGTCAGGTTTACTTTAAAATAATTTGAGAAGATAAGGACAGGGAGAGGATAGGAAGGAAGAAGAACACAGGGACTGGGAAGCAGGATGCATCTTGGCAATGTAACATTTACTTTGTAAGCACCGGTGTGGTTAATGGCTCTAAAATAGCTCTTAGGCACTGAGGCATGAAATCCATTGCCAGGTCCAGGTGTTGAAAAAGGACTTGACTGATAAGAAAAGGCTGTCCAGAATTGAGAGCACTACCAATGATATAAACAGCTGTCATTTGGGGGGAAAAAGGATTAATCACCACTGGAAGCTAATCAGAACACCAAATACCGTTAGAGGATTATAGTATCAGGATCCATGCAGAGAGAGGGTGCTGTTATATTACAAGTCAGTTAAAATACATCATGAAAGTAAAACTTGTGGATTCAGGATGAAAAGATTAATGAACCTTACAAGATTTTGACACTGGGAGTCAAATGTATGGTTACTGTCAATCTGTCCTGACAGGCTGACACAGGTAGAGAAGCAGTAGATGCAGATACAAAGTGATGATTCTGCTTAGGTTGCTGGATCGACAAAATGGAGAAATTATTAAGGTCTAGAAATTATAATACTTTTTGAGAGAGGAACCGAGTGCATTCATTTAAGCACTGATCCCTGGATTCTCCAATATTCTTTGCAAGAGCTTCCACACTCCACATTTCCCTGACTGCACCTGAACAGAAAAGGGATCCCACAGTGCAAAGCAAAGCAAAGTTCAGAGAAATGCTCAGTTGAAAGCAGAAAAAATTTTCCATCTTTCTGCTGTTCCCAGCCAGACCTTTGGATTGAGCTACACTGTAGAAAGCTCAAGCAACAAGTCATACCATATTTTTTGCAAGTAAGGAATACAAGCAACATACAAGCAAGAAAACAAGACAAACATACTTTCCAATTATATTTTTTTAACCAATGAAATTTAATAATTAGCACTAGAGTCACCATATAACACATTATGCACCAAGGAGAGGTGAGAAATGGGCAAAAAAAAGAGATTCTAAAATGTTGAGAGCTAATATTATCCCACCTTAGTCAACCAGACTTGGACATGCAGCAGCTGTTCAGTTGGAATACTGAAGTAAATTTATGATAAGAGATGGAAAAGTTTTTCTAAGCTGAAAAGTTTGTGAAAAATCTTCCTGGTGAACATTGGTAGTAAGAGAGATCAAAGTCTTAAAAATTTTTCTTTCTTCCCTCTCTTATTATGCTAAGGGTGTTTTAGTTTAGCTGTGCCATTAAATGGAAACTTGTCCTCCATGAATAAGGAAACTGGTTTAGACCCAGCATGGTGATTGTCCATATAATCAGAGAGTGCAGACATTTTCATACAAATTTTTCCCCTT
>VZTT01005620.1:2268-19146 GCA_013400855.1 Buphagus erythrorhynchus | reverse complement strand
AGAGAAGCACTGCATTACCTTTTTTTGCTCTATGTTTTCACTGATTTTTCCCTGCCTTTTTACCATACTCTTGAAACAAAACATGAACCTAGTAATGTTCAAGATTGAGCTGAACCTTGAAAGTGATGATATCTGAACAGGTTTCCAATTGGACAAAATGAATTCTTCATTCAGTTGCTTAGGAAAAGATACCTGTTTAGAGAGATGTGGGGACTGACTTATGCTTTCAAACAGCACAGAATGTTTTTACAAGAATTCTGTGCAGTATTTGGGATACTGAGTCATTGCAGAAGGATTTTGTACCCTACCACACAGAGGAGTCCAATGTTGAGAGCACTCATACAGAGTTCGAATTTTACATGGGACTCAGAGAATACAGTCATTTTTTAGGCAATCAGTTTATCAGTTAATATCACCTCTGCATGGTTGCTATAAAAAAAAGCAAAGCAAAGCCAAAAATGAAATACTATGATAAACTTCTTTGAAGCTTGTCCTTATCTGGCAAAATGTGTCTCCTCAGGTTATCCCACTGAGATGGGGAACATTTTTGTGCTCTCCTCTGAAAATTGTAGTCCCAGTAACGTAAAGCATTGCAGCAAGAGTGATACAAGCAGATACAAGAGGAATTACAGCGTGAGGATTTAGCCTGTGCCTGTAAGCAAGAGCAATCATCAGCATCTGCAGAATAAGAGGTGCTGACTGCAGTTCCTCAAGTGTTCTTAAACACATTTTTCTTTGTATTTGACTTTTCTGCAGAGAAAAAAAGTGCTGGAACATGGACATCAGTGTATTAGGTGTAGCCTGACCCTGAGCAGAAGAACGACCTCCAGAAACATTGCAAATCCAGTATCAGACAAGAAGGCACAGAAACTGCAGATGCACAGTGAAGGAATAAAGAAAACTGAACAAGTCCTCTTGAAGGGCAGCAATCTCAGCTGCCAGGTGCTAATACTCTTTTTGTAGTCTTTTTGGGAAAACAGAATTTTAAGAACTGATACTTAAAATTCATCTGCATGTAAAGCCGGCGTCAGTCTCTCCTACCCAATAAAATAACAAGAAAAATTCTTGAGTTTATGCCCTCCAGCTAATTCAGCTAAGGAGCTAGAGGGAGCATCCATTGCATCTCATTTTAGCAGTGCAGAATCAAGGTTCTTGAAACTTTATACCATCAAATGATGAAGTTAAAAGTCCCTGGTAGCTATTGTGCCTGAGGTCAGATATTCCACAGCTGCACTCCAAACACAAAAAGAACTTTTAGCTTAAGCCTCCCATGATACTTCAAATGCCTTAAGCAAAATTCTCCCCTTTCACATGCACACTGGGTTTCATCTCTACTGGTTTTTGCTCTCCTCCTGTGGGCAGATAGGGGAATACCCACTTGAGCAGAGCAGGCAGAATAGCACAGACAAGATCTCTTGATTCCTCAGGGAAATAAGTTTTATTTTAACAAGGCTGCCCAGGAAGATCAGAAGGGATATTATTATTATTTTTATTACTAATATTATTATTACTATTATTATTATTGACCCATTCAGCTCCCTCCAGCACCAAGAATGCATGTACCCATTCCTGTTACATATATGGAAGAACAGGAAGGTAGTGAAAAAATTTTGTGGCTTCATTCCCCTACCTCACCAAGATTTTATCTCCTCATTGTATCATTAACAAGCAAACACACCACACTTTTCCTGGATAAGGAAAGGTACTGCCCTGTATGTTAACACATACCTGAGTCTAACAGCTCAGAGATGGGTTAAGAATGACACCTAAAATCACTTAATAAAGCTTTTACTTCCAGAGATGAAGGCTACATGCAGGTACTGAAGAAAATAAATACAGGGATGACAAGGCTAGTCTAACACTAGCATTAGTGTTGTATGCTACTTGCTGTGCAGCTGTAGTTTGTATAAATAGAAAGAAGCCATGTGTCAAGAGAGGGGAGTGAAGAGGGAGTCAGTAGTTGGCCAAACTAAGGCAATTTTGCATCTGTATGGGTTGCAGATATATATATGGGTAAAACAAAGGAAATCCCAGAGCCTACTTTTCCTTCCACTAACTATCTGGCCTCTGAATTCTGATCATCTGCTCCCCCTACAGCTATAGTTCTCCTGGCTTGTTTAAGGATTTAATTTCAAATTATACATGTGCAAACCCAGACTGAAATCCCATTTTACCACTGGTTTGATCACTACTGTCTGAACTATAATTCTAAAATATAGTGACTGTAATGTAGTTATGTTTCTTGTTTGCTCTTTGTAGTATAATAAGATACAGAAGCCAGGAACCCACTGTGTCAAGCACTGTGCAAATATATCCCTGTACATTTCTTCCTCCATGAGTTTACAATTTAAATACACAAGGGTTGAACTATGTTAACACTACTGCTACTTCCCTTTTTTTTAACTAGGCTCTGAAAGACCTAAACACCAAGTTGACTGTATATGTTATAAATATTTTCTAAACATTATTTATGCAAAAGCCAGGATAGCAGCTCTGAAAGTATAAGTACAATGTAGAGTTACTTAAAACATACACAACTTTCCCATGCGTCTCCCTTGCAATCCATTTAACACAAACACCCACTACTGTTTTCTCCTAACACCTTTATGTTAAGTATTTCCACCAAAAATAGAGCTTCCCTTTACCTTCAAGGCACCACTTGACAATCACCTCATTCCTTTGCCCAGACAGCAGTACTTCTAACTGCCCCATTTCTGACTGTGGCTTTTTTCCACACTATCATAAGTTTAGCTGAACTTCCAATTAGACATGGCAGAATCCACTTAAAAATATTTCTGTTGCAAACTAATTTCTCCTTGCTACATTTAATAGAGAGCAGTTTCTGTACTGTGCTAGATTACCTTTTTTTCTTAGATGATGCCCAAAGATGGCAGGTCCTGTAGGGCCTGAGACTGCAATGGCTCCAATGGACAGCTTGACATGTGTTGTAAGACAGAAACAAAGCTGAAGTTTATGATAAATATAATGCCACCTTCACTTCTGAATTAATTCCATCTTCTTCTTCCCAAATATGTAACTTGAAAATTAATCCTTCCAGGGTATTTCCCAGTGCATATTCTCTTTCCACCTTTAAGCACTAAACTGAATGAGCAAGGGACTGGTTCTGTTTTGTATCTCTCACAGAACTGAGCAGTTCTGTAATTTGTGATGAATATGTGAAAGTGAACAAGGGAACATACCACCTGAAGTTTCCATTGCAGACCACTGACTAAATTTGTACCCAGACATTAAATATTGATTTCCAGAACAGAATGGAATAGTTTCCGTTCATGACCCACTAGCAGACCTTTTGTAATTTAGCTTTTTTCTTTCAGGAATCATATTTAGACTCAAGGTTTAACTAGTTGATTGAAGTTGCATAAATTTATGATCTTGATGGAGATTCTCACTTATTTTAAAAATATATCTTTTCTTGCCCTGTTAGAGAAGCTATTGCAGTCACAAATTATTTAGAAGTCATTATAATTAAAGAATTCCTCAGAATTATCTTTCTGTCACGTGTGCATTGCTCAGAAAACTTTCCACATTTTAAGCAGTTTACCCTTATTGCCATCAGTGGCTTCATCTTCATATATTGAATTTTAAATAACTGATTCTGGTGATTAGAAGATACAGAAATTTATTTAATGGACATTTATTTGCTGAAGAGGCTACCATTTTAAAGCTATTCATCATGTGTTAAGTAGTTTATTACATGTAACTAACCCATTCAAAATTCAAGGATCTTTGATTTCACTAATATTAATATTTGTCCTAAGTTACTACTAATGATGGATACCAGTTTGAAACAATCTCTTTTCCTTAATATATATGACCTGCAACCACCCAAGCTGTGAGCCTGCTGCAGATGCACCAAAGTATCCATCTTCTAGTTCCAGTCATGTCTAGGTTTTCCTCTTTTCTATAACTTATCAAAACAGCTGTAGGAGTTTGGCGAGAAACGAGCAATCTGATTTTATTGTGTACTCTAAATAGTTGACTACTCAGCCAAAATAAACTTTGGCCTTCTAGTAGCTTAAAGGCAGTATTGGCACATGTAAAACAAAACATACAACAATACATACCACGATGAGTGCCAGATGTTCATGGCCGAAAACACACAGCTGTTGGGCTTAGATCACCTGGACTCACTTTAAAGCCAAAGACACCGGTCACCTTTGTTGAGCTGTCAGATTAACAGAGGCACTGCAAGGACTGGAAGCAAGGGTGGGTCGTCTCAGTTACACTGAAGAATGTCAATTTATGCCTCATCAGCCAGCTGTCATGCAAAATTCCTTACAATAGACAGAACTAAAAATAACCCATTTGTCTTAAATGCACTGTTATGTACTTTGCAAATATCTAATTATAGTTACTCTTCTATCAGAAGTTGAATGTCTCTCAAGTTAACTGCAAAACCCAATTGACCACAATTCTTCTGTTCTTCTATCCAGAAATATCATTGAGCAGTTCAGAGAGAACTTATTCCTGAACAGTAAATATCACCATGCCATGAATTACAAGCAAATGGACTGCCAACCCCTGAATTCTATATAATAATAAAATAATAGCTAAGAATTACTATTATCCTGCATACTCAAGCACAAGATATATATTGGGTGATACATATCCCTGATATGGAGCTTCAATAAAGATTAATACATTACAACAAACAATTAAACTATTAAAGGTGTAGTTACCCTACTGCTGAAAGAAACTCTGGCAAAACAAGTCCCCACAAGAGCACTTCCCTTAAAAGGATATAGCTACAGGATTTTAAGTCATTTTGATGAAAACCAGTTGTAAGACTAAACACAATATTCCATTCCCAGTGCTGAATTACAGTAAAAGTAATAAATATTTTCGTCAGTTTTCGGATCATTCAAACAGCAGGATTGTGTATTCTATAAGGATTCAGGAGTTACAGAGTTTGGATTAGTGATTTAAAATTCTGCTAGTTTGCACAGACACAAACATAAACAAAATATTTGTAAGTTACAATAACCAAGTGAATAATCTATTTTTAAACTTATTTTTGTTGATATTTATCCTATGAATTTATCCTGTGGAAGACACCTAACAATCTGTTGTGTTTACACTTGTTTCAGTTCTTTCTCTGAAATTCAGTTGGGGCCAATTCCACAAGTATGTTTATCTGTGTGTTTTATTTTCTCATCTTCTCACTACTTGACAAAATCATCTTTTGCCCTTTTCAATTACATTAATACATAGAATAAAACTCCATTTGGCAAGATATTCTTGCCCATAGTAAGTAAATATAAAGATGTATTTCTGATTACATAAAGAAGCAAAGCTTGAACAAAAGCAATCCTAACTGGCTGCCATCATTCTACTTAAAATACGAGAGCACATCTGAGATGTCTTCTCTTACTGAAGACAAAAGTAAAATTCACATGGTGCTAGCTCACTAAAGATTTGGCTCCTAGAGTCCACACATTAATTTCCTTCTTTTCAGTGTCCACATGTACATCCATGCTGAATTTCCCCAGGACAACTCTGTAAATGGTAAAATTATACACCTAAGTTTTTCAATTTTGTGTCTCTTAGTTAAGAGGACTTACTCTGGCCTCACTCAGAACCAATATGCTCTAATATTGATATGCAAATTACGTCATGGCAGAAAGTTCAGGATGTATTAAAGATTTTCTGAGAAATTTAAATCAGCCTCTTTGGAAAGACTTTATGCAAAGAATCTATGAGGCCCATCTGCTTTCCATAGGATATGAGAGCCCATGAGATTCTTATAGTTTCATATTCTGCTATTAGTTAAGGGCTCTATTGCTTCCTAAATAAATACAGCAATTCAATCCATAAACTTACCACTGTATAACATATTTGGTATGACAGGCCTGACATTACCCATCTGATCATGTGATTACCAAAAACAGGTGAACAATTCTTCCTTCAAAGCTCTGTATTTCTACGTGCACTGAAAGAAACATCGAGGAAAAAAATGGAACTATCGTAAGGAAACATAACAAATATCTTAAATATTTTCATTGCAATAAAATCTCATGTGTGGTTTCATGGAAATACCCCCTTTTTATTAAGTCTAATAAATTCAATGCTTCCTGAAGTTGTAGCCTCAACTGAAGAATTTAATTGCTATAATAGCACAAAACATTTATTCACACATCTGGTTGGAATTCTTTTTCTCTGACAAATTTAATCAGTGTAATTATCTATTTGACAGACACATAGACAAGGAGAAACCTCAACAAGATACATGCTTCAATTAACCTTTCCAAAAATTTGTATAATCTAACAGATGGATCAAACTTTATGCAAGTATTTGACCAAAGGCTATAAATCAACAGTGACATGTTTTCTTTCAGGCAAAGAAATTAATATTGTTTCACAAAGTTAGACAATGGAATTGTTAATCGTACATTGTTTCCTTCCTCATAAAACTATCTACTACACAGAGAATATTAATGACACAGCATTCTTAACCGTGGCAAAGAAAGGATAGGTTTAATATATGTTATTCTTGTTAAATCATTTTCTTTTATTAATGTAAAGAACTTCATAGCTTTGCACTACAACAAATTAATTCACAGTAACACTGATGAACAAACAGTAAAACTCCCCAAAGGGCAGACCCCATAGTTACCATCTCATATCACAGCACTCTGTAAAAGCAGAGACACTGCTCTGGTTTCATAGTTTTCATTGCATTTTTAAAAATGCAAAAAATTGTGATATGAAAATAAAATTTGACCAGGGAAGGTGGCAATACTCTAGGAAAAGCTCCAAAAGATGATTTGTGCTGTACAGGAGAGAGACCTGTGTCACTGCTGACCCTCCCTGTCACAGATGTCACCACAGATGTCACCAGTCCTGCCCATCCCTAGGCAGAGAGGTTCTGCTGCTGCTGTGTCTGGAACATTGGCACCACTGGGGCTCAGCACGCCTGCAGTCAGCTCTCTGCTCTGTGTGTATCAGCTGAAAGCCTCTCAGTTCAGACCAGCCTGGACCTCCCAAGCTGCCCTCAGAAGGAAAAGTAAACTCCCAGCTTCCCCCCACTAACCAAAACACAGAGCAGCTGAGGAGCCGTGGTCAGCAGCAGGTCACCGTGTCACCAGCCTCGTGCTCTCCGTGCCCCCGTAACCCACCTGGCCACGCTGGCAGCAGCACCCACAGGAGCTCCTGCCATCCCCCTGAGGAGGGACACACCAGCCATGGCAGATCTCATCAGGGAACAGGGACTATGATCAGAGCTGCTGCTGCCTTGTACAGAGCTGCTGCTGACCAGCTGGGTGCTGGCATCTTCCTACAGACCAGCTCAAGCAGCTTCAAACAAAGGGAAGAATTAAACCTGCAACTCTCTCCTGCTATGAGAGAGAGCACCATAGCTAGGAGGAATGCCAAATCCATTCATTACTTAGGCAACCTTCAAAATGAAGCCTTGCTCAGCAGCAGAGCATGCTACCACATTGCTGTCACAGTATGCCTTAAGACTGGTACCTTGGAGTGGCAATACTTCTTACTCTTCTAAGCACAAGTGAGAAGCCATAGGAAGAAAGTTTTGTCTGGCATAAAAATATAGTCTCTTGGTTATGACCTTCAGCATTCTGCTCTGTGAGAAGTAATAGAAGCTTTGACAGCAATTAAGAGCTGGCAACATGCAGAGCAATCCAGACAGGGTAGTGTAGAATTGGGTGGGAGCAAGAATTTAATTTAAATCTTCCACTTGTTAAATACATCTTTCCATCTGTCTTTGAGTCAGCAGCATCCCCCTTAAGGCTGACACAAAGCTCAAGAGGAAACGAAACTGCTCCAAAATATTTTTTAACTTAACCTATCAAGCCAAAATTTAAAACCATCTGAGGTTCACTCACTCTAAAAGAGAGGGTGGAGGTATTCCTTTCTGAACCATGAGTGGACTTCAAAGGTATACTCTTTTCGCTTCAATGTGAAAAGCAGACCTAGTCCTCTAAAGCTACAAAGCCCTAATGCCCTTGATGTCTTAAAGATTATTTCAAATCAAATCAAAATTAATACCAGATGAGGAGGGGCAAGAAGGCCAGAAGAAGTGAAAAAAAATTAACTTTCTGTTTTATCTGCAGTTATTTTTGGCATTTCATAGAGGTACTTTAATTTCTTTACCCTTTAGTCTGCTATGACTAACTAATTCCAAGCTTAACTGGTAGTGACTATTGGCAATTTTGCTCACTTGTCAGATAATCACAGAAGTTAATTTTTCCAGATTTTTTTATTTAACAGTGCTAGGCAAATACATAAAAATTTATTTGCAAATACTATTGCCTCGTCAATTATGTCTTCTGCTTTTTCATTGCACTGATATTTGCAACCTGCTTCTTTACTCAGGCCCTGGATCCTGCTGGAGCTTGTGGACAGAACTTGCTGCTCACATGGAGCCAGACGGTGGGATTGTGCATGAATCAAAAGCTATCTCATACAAACCATGAATACGTGTGGTCAAACTTTGCATTTCAGGGAAAAAAAAAAAAAAACAAAACCAAAACCAGAAAAAAAACAACAAAAAAACCCTCTTACTTCACAGTGTAGAAAATAGCTATTACAAATTCAACTTGGAAACAGAGAACAAGACAGCACGTTTTTCAGTCTTATGCTTTCCATAAAGAAACAAAAAGAATAATGTGCAAAACCAACAAATGATCCTATGGCATGAAAAACTTGCAGTAACCAGCATAAGAGAAAAACCCACAGACTAAAATTAATTTGCACGGATTACTGATGGAACTTTAAGAACATGAACTCATTCCCAACACAACCTGTTTGTGGTAACTTGGAAAAATCTTGAGGGATATATTTTAAGAAGATGAAAAGATCCCTTTTTACAATGTTGCTAGTTCAATCTAACTGAAAAACCAACAAAAACGTAAGATAATTTGCTCAAAGTCTACTAAACTTCTCTTGGCAGCCTTGGCTTCACCATAGCTTATTTATTTATGCATGTATATTATATCCAATATATATATTATATTATACTATATTATATTTATTATATTATATAATATAATAATCAAGAAAGCCAAAAGGAAAAACATTAAGGCTCCAAAACCAGAAACAGGAAAGTTAGCAAAAAAGGCAAGGTTGCCTGTTCCACCATAGTGCAGTCTGCTTATGCCTGTACATTTTGACACCATCTCCCATTACACAGCTGCTTACTCTTTCCCCTAAAGAAAGTCTCACCCAGATATTGGATATTTTCTCCCTCTCTCACCCAGAAAGGTGTGGCACATTCTGTTATTTACTGCCTGAAAGCCTTGCTGTGAGGGCAGGATTCATTTCCTCAGTGGTGGATGTGGTGTTGCACATCCCCATAGTAACTGACTGCTTCAACCACGTGTGTATTTTCACAACACCCCTGTCTCCATCCTCCATCACTCTGCTCGGTCCCAATCCCTTTGGCAGCCAGACACCTTCCACAGTTTCATGCCCCAGTCACCCAATTCCTCACACAATCCTGGTCTCAGCCACACCTAGAGTGAGGTTTCCATCCAAGTCATAACTCCAGCAAAAACAAAATTTAGAAAAGGTGGAGTTTAACTCTGACTTCCTTGAATTCCTTGTGATGAGCTCCTCTCCAGCTCCTGCAGACCCAATCAAGAGGCGAAACAACCCCAACAGCCAAAATTTAGCCAAATTTTTTAAAACCTTGTGCAGGGAATTGGGAGGGGAATTTAATATGGTGAATCATTACAGAAGAAGTTGCAGCACCTCTGCCAATAATTTTTATACAAGAAGACACCAGTTTCTAGGAAAAATGAATTTGAACTGAGAAAAAAAAAAGAGCACACAGGGTTAAAAACACCCCCTGGAGTAGAAGGAAGCACTCACAAAGACCACTTATTAGGTTAGGTATACTTCAGTCTGCACTATTTTGAGGGCTACTTCTCAGCAGAACATGCCAAGGACAAAAAAGGTAATTTTATAGAAAGCAGACAACATTAACAGTTGTAGTGAGAAGTGGTGTTTATGTGCATTTTCTAGTTCAAAAAGCAAAATATATTATATTTTCTGAATTTACTCTTACTATCTCTTCAGATTTGCTTTTTTTTTTTTTTAAATAACAGTAATATGAAATTACACTTCATTACTGGATTTGTTGGGGGGCAGGAGTTATGTTTAAACACAGTGTTAAAACTTCTTGTCTCTACAGTAAGTGGAAAAAATATTCTTGGAAACTTTCTCCCAGTAAGACACATTTCAGTGGTTAAATCAACACCAACCTCTGTTGATGAGTTGGTCACTCACAAACACAAATCCAGATTCTCATTACTAAGGATGCATTCCTCTGCATCCTGCCTGCAGGCTCTCCTGGAACTGACAAACAAAGCTGCATTACAGGATGTGATCTGGGTAATTCAGGCAAACCAGATGTGGCTGCACACCTGGGACCAAATATATCTCTTCTGCACTATTCCAAGGTTGATTTTGATGATCTTGGAGGTCTTTTCCAACCTTAATGATTCTATGATCTCTGAGCACCAGCTCGTAAGAGGAGAACATAGAGCCACATGGGAATACTACACTAATTTAAAACTTTACTGTCCTAAAACCTAATGGTCTGTCCTCAGTCTGTCCATCTGAACAGATGCCTCTCCAACCCTCAGAGTATGACCCTGGCACTGTCTCTGCATCTCAGAGTTCCCAGTCTGAGTGCAGATGCTCAGGGCCAGGGCTGGTGGCCTTGGATCCAAGTGCTTGAGGCTGGAGGCTTTGCCTGCACTCCACGGGTCACTGCTGTCCCCTGGAGCTCTCCTGGTGAGGACAGCACTGCAGATGAGTTCCTCATACATGCTCCCACGGCCAACACCAAAACATTTTCATTTCTGTAGACTGAAAAATGCCACAGCAGCATAGATATACTGGCTTTTCACTGTGCAGTTTCAGCTCTGGTAGCAAATCTCTGTTACAGGTATGAACAAAATTAACCTGTTCTTTTATCAAACAATTTATGCAAGAATTGCACCTGCAATGTCAGCTTCCAGAGAAATCGCAGCAATCAGGAACATTCAGACTCCACAAGAAGCCTCCCCACCTCCAATCATCATAGAACAAGGCAGATAAATCTTTTCTACTTGCAGCTTTAAGAGCAAATACAATATGTCAAGTGAAAAAACAAAAAATTAGCAGCATGCAGAAAAAAAAATGGACTGGGGTTTATTTCAGTTTTATCAAATCCCAGTAAATTTCTAGAACATTTATTCAGCTGTTCTGGATAAAAAGTAATATCTTAAATATTTTGAAGTATCATCAGATGTAAGACTCTCATAAATTACAAATTGAAAGGTCAATGACTCTGTGAGTGTAAATGGTAACCAATTAGAAATCAAAGGCAGCAGTCCAACTATTATGAAATCCATCTCCTGACTCTATTAAGTAGGAGATTAAGTACTCTGTAGCTCCATGGATAAACTCTTAGTCCTTTATGCATCTATTATTTATTAAAATTTAACAAATGTTTTGAAGGCCACATTACCTTAGTATAGAAACAACCTTGAATCAAGGAGCCTCTGCTTTTTGTCCATAATTATAATTAATACTTTATAATTGCTCATAGTTTTAACACTTTCTAAAAGAGGTACTCTGCAGGTGAGGGACATAAATCCTCCTTAGGGTGGTGCCAGCCGTCTCCTTAGGTTGTGATGTATTGATCTGAAGGAATGGAAAACTTGTAACCTCACTATACAATAGGAATGGATTTCCTGAGCCATTGCTGCATGTCTGTAACAGGACCAGGGAGAAGTCCAGACCTCCTGGCCCTGATCCGAGAGCTCTGTCCATGGCTCTCTTTTTAAGTGCCTGATGAACAGCATTCAACCAGAATTCCTTTCTGATGAGGATCTGCCTAGCTGTCACCATTTAGCACTGAAGTAGGGATTTTCCAGTAACACAGAAGTTCCTGTACAGCCAAGACATCCTCTGATCCTAGCAGTGATGGCTCAGGCAATGTCACCAAACATGACAGTCATGTCCCTAGCTCTCACCTCCTACTCAGACAGTGTTGCAATGCCACCATGTAACTTCTTCACACTGAACATATATTGTGGCATTCCTACTCACACTGCACATGAATGTACCATTTTGAAGAGCAGGAATTTTTGGACAGGCTCCCTTTGCTTTCCCTGGGAACCCAGGAGGCCTTGTTTGGCCTCCACCTTGAGAGTTAGAAAGAGAAGGGCAACTCAGCCTTGACCATCTGAATAAGTAATTTTAATGAGCAAATTCAATGTCAAGAAGCATCACAGAAGAGTGGGCTATCTTTGTCAAAATCCAACCCACAGAGCTTTTCATTTCCACCTCTAAGGGTGCATCTGAACCTCTTTACCCTTATCTTTCGACATCCATGTTTGGCTCCTGAGTCCTACTTACAATGTGAACTATGTGACAAGGCCATCATTTGTTTCTGTATTTGAACAGCATCAAGTTTTGCTAATTCCACAACATTGGTGTTTTAGCACTTTTTGATGAAGATAACAAATAGATATCTTTCTGTTTCCCCTAGCAAAGAAACAAAACCCTCTAAATAACAAAAAGGAATGTCTAGATTTAATTGACTTGACCAAATGTATATCATTGACGTGGCATCTTCACTTATGTGGCACAAACTTTTATATACATGTCATACTCACATGGCAAATACAAACTAACAGGCTACTCCTAAGGATGATTCTCCCACATGGTTGATCTTGATCCAGCAACAAAACTATACAAGAAAGCTTCTAACCAGTATGGAGTCATATATGCCATAAAGTTACACTTCCTTCCTCAAGTCACTTAGTCACCTTCAGATGGAAGAAGAGAAGAGAAAGGTACACTGAAAACTGCAACTGTTCCTTTTGTGAAAAAAAGTGCCAGAAAACCCAGGGAGCAATGTAAAGTGTTTCTTTGTAATGGATTTCAGATAAGCTGAAAGGGGACTCTGTGCATTTCCTCTCTCTTTCTTCTCTGTTGTTTCAAGAAACCACTAAAGAGGTATATAAAAGGGGTAGGTCATTTTGTGCTTAAGGTAATCATATTTCTTCATTGAAATTTATATTTAAAAACACAAATGATTTTATATAGAGAGAAGTTAAAGATATCAATTTTCAAAACCTGAGGTAAGCCTAGCCCTGCAATCAGATGCTCAAGTACTCATATAATTTTAGGCATCTGAAATATCTCCTATATAGAACACAGTCAGATCTGTCTTTTGGTGCCAGATATTCTGTGATGAGGCAGCTGATTAAAAAAAAATATTGAAAATCAATATCTGTTCTGTTTATGCCATTAACAGCAACATGAAAGGGAAAACAATTGATGGTTTGAATATCTAGGAGCCCAGGAAAGGATGTGTTTGTAAATTGGCTTTCTGCAGGTGGAAGGATGTCAAGAGGAGGTCAGACAGTGGTGAGCAGGATGAAAAAAAGGTCACTTGTCTTCACAACTTTTGGATGGCCTGAGGACTGCAGGTCATAAAAAGTTATATACTTTCCCAGCTCTGTGATTTCATGAGCTGTCTTCACCTAAACACTGACCAGTGGTGCTTCTCTGCTCCAGCTCACTGTCACCTCAGCCATGTTTAAAGAATGCATGCCAGGTCACATTGATGCTGTCCTCTAATGCTCCTCTTCCACATTTTTTAAGCTGGATCATTTTCCTAGTCTAGATTATAGCATAAATAATTGTGCTGCCTTAATGTGAAGCACACTGAAGTGGAGGGAGGATTTGAAATACTGTAGTCTGATACTGCTGTGAACATTCAAGTGCTTTGGTGAAATGACAGAGTTGGTTTTGCATTCCTATTCTCCAACCATCTTCCCATTGCCCTGCTTCCAACTGCAGCTCTTATTGCACCATGTAAATAAAAGAAGGTGAGTTCAGGTATGCCATTTATGCTCCACAACAAGTAACAATATTCCAGTGCTCTTCAAGGTTCCTTGGACCTGCTTTATTTACTGTATCAATGTAGTCAACATAGCTTAGAGACAGATATATCTAATATCTACCACTAAATATTGCAGGTATTTCCAAGTTTTAGCCACGTAGTCTGATATGTTCTTCTAGCAGTACTGAAACACTCTGCTTAAAAGAGTAAATAGAGAGAGGTGAGGAAAGAACCCAAAATCTAAAACTTTGCTAGCACCAACTACCAAGACACTCATTATGTGCCAAGTGTATGGAGGCTCACATATATTTATATACACAGATGTGCATGTGTGTGTGAGTGGTACAATGTCCTGCTAAAGCACGAAGGGGTAGAAGAAACAGCTCAGAATGACTGCTGCTGAGGGTGGCTGCAGATGTGAAGGGCACAACAGAAACCACGGCTCCAATGAGTGGAACAGTAAAAGAAAAAAAAAATTTAAAAAGTGGTTTCGGTGACTTTTTGGTTTTTACAAAAATAATTAGGGAAAGGAACCAGAAAAGATCAGAAAAAAGACTCTTTTTTTTCATCAATTTAAAAGAATCCCAAGACTGACTAAAGTGATTAAAGCACACTTAGGCAATGCAGTCATCTATCCCCAGATTTTGCCAGAATGCCTCAGTGATCACTTGCATTAGCCTTCAGCTGCCAGTTGTGTGTCTTCTGAGCAGAAATAGACAACATCTTTTAATGTTTATGCCTTACATTATATAGTCAACCAACCTTGCTGGGATAACTTTTATAAACTTGGGACTATTTGTTACCTGAAATACACCTTGTCCAGGTCTGTCCCAAATATTTGGCTGTATGAGGGACAGCATCAGACTGTACACTCACACAATGGAAGCATTGACAAAAATCCTAGAAAATATTTCTTGATGCCTCCCATGTCTAAACAAGGAACCAGTCAAGGCTACCACTCCATCACAGTACACAAGCACAGGACATTCCCACAAATGTCCACAGCAGCCCTGCTGGATGGAGTACTGTGGTCAGCCTGCAAAGAGTTCCAAGACATAGACAGCTTAAGTGGTTTGTCCAAATGCACACAGGGAGAATTTGCAGCTCCTCCAACGCAGAGCCAAAGATTCTGCCAATTTCCATTGAAAATGCTGGTCTGCAATGTTTCAGTTCCAGTTCTTGGTGCATAGGTGTCAATTAGACTAATAAGATCCTATGAACGGGCAAAAAAACCAATTCACCAACTTTCATTGCCCAGCACTTCTATCATGCTAGGGGGTTAAGAGTAGAGCAACAATCACAAAGACCAGAATTATCATGAGCTGCTTATAGCACCCCTTTGAAGAGATACTACAGCACCACACTGAATGTTCCTCAGACAGTCAGCTAATGAAGTGTCTGCATAAGGATCTGCATTCAGACTTTCTCAAAGCTGCATCAAAAACTGTCCAACCCAAAACAGTATGGTTAGTGAGTCTGCACTGCAACAAGCTTCTCAACCAAAGAGAAAAAGACTGCCCACAGCAGGAGGATGCAGAAACATCCAGCCTGTTGCCACAACTAGAAAAACTACAGTAAGCTTACACCCACTTGAAAAAAATAATAGTAATTTTTAAAAAGTCTGTTGGTGTCTTATCCAAAAGACAGGGGAAGACATTCAGCTGCTGCTGACATGCACAAATCAAACTAATTGCATCTCAGCCAACTAACTTACACTTCCCCAATTGCAGTATCTGGCTGAAGCTTGTCCAATCCTGCTCAGCTGCACTTCAGTGTCACCAGTACATGTCACTTCAGTCTCTGCTGCTGGGGACCTAGCTGGCACCAGGTGCCCTTGACAAAAGAGATTGGGAAGTCACCTCATCAGTTCAGCAGCTGACCATATGGAAGCAGAGTTATACTTTGAACTTTCAAAAGTTGCTTATTTATACAGAAAGATTAGCAGAACCACAGTAAAAATAAAAAAGATAGAGAGCACCCTCTTTAAGACTCCCGATTACATTCAAGCTTAATTGGCACAAACACAAGTTGCACTTTTGAGAATGTATAACCTGTTGAGTACAGGTTTATTTGCATCCCTGAATTTCTGGGTGATAAAACCAGTAAAGAGGTTCAACTGAAAAACTTCTATTTCCTTTCTTACATCAGTGTGTGATTCCTGGGGGATATGATTAGTTTTCTTGTAGTTTATGCTAGGTTGTGAGCTCACTCCCTGTTATAAATGGGTTGTCTGTATAATTGTTACCAATTACATGCAAATTGCTCCTAAATGGCACAGACAGCCCATTTGTGCCAAACGTTGGTTTACACTTTGCTCTCTTTCCAAGACAGTGGAGAGATAAAAAAGCAATTGGATTGATGAGTGGGATGTCAACATTTCTCTCCAGTTTCCATTATGCAGTTAAACATTGCCTCACCATTCTTTGACAAATACTGGAATATTTCCAGAAATCACACTTCATTTTTTCCAAGATGGTGATCAAATACCTCCCCAAATCCAAGTAAGAAGTACCAGCTCATGTTTATCCTCCATGTCAGATCTGCAATTCAGACACTACAAATGGGAACTTGATATGTTTTCCTGCACTATCAGTTGGAATTCAGTTTGCAATGAGACTTGTCAAGTGCCTCCAGATTCTTTTGTTTCTAGTTCATTATGGATCTCAGAAGCATTTGTTCCAAAAACAGCAACTTGCCCAATGTCAAGTAAATGTTCTGCTGACAAAACTGAACCACATTTCAACTTCTAATTTTTCAATTTCCATATCATTCATGCTAGAGAAAATATCAGAAAAACAATTGATCATATGAGAAACATATTTTTTCTTTTTTTTTTCTTTTTAACTTGGGAGTGGCTTTAGTTTATACCCTTCACAATGGGTAGAAAATTTAAGAAACAACACGGAAATTCCTGAAAGAATTTTAGCCTCAAAGGCATTTATTTCAATGGAGCCAGAACTTCTGTGTCAGCAAAGTATGACAGAATGTATTTAGCT
>VZTT01005618.1:76089-92288 GCA_013400855.1 Buphagus erythrorhynchus | reverse complement strand
CAAACTTGTTTTTTTCTGCAGGAAAAAGCCTACCTGTATGAAAATTTAAATATGTTTTGTAATGTTTCAGTCTTTCAGTTTTGAAGGTTGTTTGGCATGCAAAGAAAACCTGGAAAGGCATTTCCTCCCCTTTAAAATTTTTTTCTACACCTTTTTTCCTTCTCTTTTTTATCTTTGCACTGAAAAAGAAAGGGAATGCTTGAGAAATGTAAAAATATGTATAACAGTTGTTCTCAATGTAGTGGAAACTTCATGTATATGAAATTATTTTTAGTTTTAAATAAAAAACTTCAAAGAGACAAAAATGATTGACTTACTACAATTTCAAGTGGGTATTGTTACTATGAAAACTTTCAACAGAGTAAAAGTAAGCCTGGTACTCAGCCAGAAAAATGCCACTTTGATATCTTGGTGTTAATTTTTTTACAAGCTGATTAAAATGATGTGCTAAACTCTACTTCTTTAGGAAATACATGTTCTCATTAAGAAATCGATTCAATTTTATGGGACTACTCAAAGTGGATTTTATTTTTGCTTTAGGTCCTTATCTCCAGCTTTTAGAACTCCCGAGCACCATAGGCAAAGGCATGCTCACATTAGTTATGACTGTGAATATAAAAGCTTTCGTAAGGACCCCAAAAAGTCTATGCCTTGGAGAACAGAAGATGAAAAGTATGGACAAAGCAATTCCAGGTTTGCACCTCATGGAAATAACCACCAGAGAATATATGAACGTAGGTCACCTTCACCAAACCTGAAAAGAATTCCCATGGAAGATGCTTACAGTCATAAGCCCTACAGAACACATTCATCTGAAAGGACTGAAAGCAATAGGAGATGCCAGTTACCACCAAAATACTCGGAAATGCCTTATAAAGAGCATGATCGTCCATTTTACCAGCACAAAATGGAGGACAGATACATGTTTGATCATTACAAAGCCACTGGAAATGAAAAAGGAATGAAACCTTTTCATAGACCGTTAGGGGGTTCATGCAAACTTGAAAGAAAATGGCATGAAGATGACTTGAGGCACCAGAGGTTACATGAAGAGAAGTATGGTCAGTCACCCAGAAGAGTTTCTGATGAATTTACGGCAAGGAGCTCTTTACAGAAGAGGTATAGGAATAAAATAATTAAACCCTGGGTATTGTGGTGTAAAGCCTCAAGTGAAAGTCTATTTTGATTATAGTTGAAGATATCCACCTTGAAACACGTTGGCCACTTTGTAGTTTAATTATGGGCGACTGGTAGTAGTGAAGTATTTGTCTTTTAAGTAAATCGTATTGCTGGCTAGAGTATGAAAGGATAATATTTCCCTCTTAAGAGCCCCTGCACATCTGTACCTTGGCGTGAGGGATTTTGGGTTAACTTGCCACGCATTCTGCTGTCCAACATTCTGCACATATAAGTTCTCACTTTCTTCTCTAGTGCAAGTGTAAATTGCTTTATGTCAACACAGGTATCCTGAAGATCACGATTACAGAGAATATGGGCACGCGTCTAAAAGGGCTAAGGAAATGGAGAGGTATGACGGTGGAGATGTAGCAAGAAATTCCAAGTGGAAGCAAGAACGTTCTTTTCCACCCTGCCAAGAAAAGGAGGAGCAAAGATATCCGGGTGTGCAGTCCCACCGGTCGGCTGAGAGGGAGTACCTGGGGGGGTCTGTCCCAAAGATAGCCTATGAGTACAGTCACAAACGGCGCAGGCATCCGGAGGGGGAGAAGCCTTTTCCAGATGACAGAGCTCAGAAGTACGTGAAGCAGGAAGAGCAGAAGTACAGCTCTTCCAAGAGTGCCCGGAACAGCAAGGAGTTGGATTACTTAAGTGGTGGCAGAGCGAGGCGGACTGAGGAACGGCACGTTGAAGAACCTGTTAAATACAGTTCAAAGAAGGGCTGCAATGCTTGTGTTAACTCTTCCAAAGCGGATGTTGAGCTGAGATCTTTTAAAAACAAACTGAATGAAAGAGTGAGGAAAGATGGGGAATTGAGGAAAAACGTAGATTCCTCCAATAGCCAGCGTGATGCAAGTCATACTGTTTCAGATGTGAAAATGTCAGATGCCAACTGTATGAGAGAGCACCTCACAGTCAAAGTGGATATGAAGAAAATGGTGACTAAGTACAGGTATTGGTTTTCTTTCACCTCTGCTTTCTTCCTGTCTCTTTACAGTTTATGAATATTGGAGGGAAGCATGGTTTCTTTAGGAGGCAACCAGGACAAACTATGATTGTACCTTTTTAGTTTTATTTCTTTTAAAATGGTAACTTTCCTGTCTGGGCAAGTTAACTATTAAACCTCTATTCAAATAAACAAAACCAGCTGACCAACAAATAGAACCAACCAACAAAAAGCAACATTTTATGGAGATGTAGGAAGTGGAAAGAGTAGATATGCCTGATGCAAACCTGTAGTTAGAAGTTGGTTATGATAAGTAAATGTGTTATTTTTATTTAAAAACAAAACCCTCAAAAAACCAAAACCCACATGCAGAAAAGCCTAGTCCTGTGCTTTCATCTGAAATATGATGGCATTTTTTAAAACTGTCCTCCCATCTTTTTTCAAAAAATCAGCTAACCTTTAAATGCATAAATCTCAAGCACATATTCAGATGTTCAAGAGCTCAAGTTCAGTAAAACTGCCAAAAATGAGAGATCTCTGGGTTGTCATTTATTGTTATAGCAAAGTGGCAACCTGTTGAGGCATCAGAGGTGAAGCAGCAGAGTCTGCTTACAAATGTCTTCTGTGTAATACTTGTGTTTGCATTTAGCATTCCCAGTTCTGGCTGCAATGGAAGAAAAAGTGGCAGTACTGTAAAAATTTATATGACAAATACATGGTAGAGAGCAAGCAGCTTGGTTTTGATAGATTCTTGCAGGGTTTTCTGGTTTGTTGTCTTGCTTTTGCAGGCCAGAATATCTTACATTGGTAGTAATTGCTTTTGGAAGAGATTACTTTTCTTTTCAAAATGATCAGCCTTCATTTTAAAAGTATTCTGCCTCTTGTCCCAAAGAAAACATCTATATAAATTTTCTTCTCTTTGCACTATTTCAAAAATATGTAGTAAAATGGAGTTACGAAGACAAATTACTGCATGTAAGGGGCTAATATTAAAGACTGAGGAAAGGGAGGTGGAGTAATGCCCATTAGCCACAATTGGGCTAGGATGAGGGTTTGACTTCCTGAATTATAATGTAAGGAAAATTTTTGGGTTTTGTTGCAAACCCATAGGATGATTCTTCTATCTAGGAGCCTCTTGCTGCTGTTTTTGAAGGTCATGCACAATGGACATGGTAGTTGTTTGCAGACCAAAGAAACTACTGCATTGATTACAGCTAATTTAATGTATGGATGATTTGCTTCTGCAGCCAAAAGTGCTACGTATTTTATTTTTTCAAAGATAAGAACACTAATTTTACAGAAGCTGATGACTTGGAATATTCATGCTGCTAACTTTAGACATTTAAGAAACACCTTTATAAACCTGGGGAGCAGGTAGATAATTCAAATATCTAAACCTGAGGTTGCTTGGATTCTTCCTTGCATGCATTTATTCCCAGTTTGTTAGGGGAAAATAGATGATTTCTGGCATCTGCTAGAGGCTATTTCTGATACAATTTTTATATGGAATTCTAGTCTTGTATGCTTTGAATACAGTATGGCCAGGCACATAATCACTTTGCAGAATGAACAATTGAAAGTCTTCATCCTAAAAGCTTTTACATGAGCTCTTAGAGTCCTTAATTTGTCTTTTGGAATGACAAGCATCTTCCTTGCAGCAAGAACAGTAGGGTTGTTGAAGTGTTGGCTTTCTTGTCAAAATAATTTTTGAGCAGCAGTGCAACCATTTGGGGTGTAAACTTATTTAGAATGAGTAAAAATTTTAAAAAGATGGTAAACACGTTCTTGACTTCACACACTGCTGCTGAAGCAGTTTCACTGCTGTTTCACTAGGCTGAAGTGATGATTCAGTTCCTAAAGATGTGAGACTTTTTTTCTTATCTCTGAACTGTTCTTGAAAATTGCCTGGTAGCTCCTTATAAACAAGACACAGGCATAATATCCTTTTAGAATTATTCTAAAGAAGTCTATCAGGATCTTAATTTTATCTAGATTTGATAACCTAGTTGAATTAAATTTAAAATTCACAAACTTTTATTGCATACTTCAAAGAAACAAAAATTCCTGAGAGTGAAATTATCTCTTCATATTTTATTATAGATTTTCTTCCTTATGGCCTTACTAATTTTTTAATTAAAAAGAGGAACAAAATGAGATTTTGGTTTTTAATCCCATTTATTCCTAACATGAACTTCTTATTTGTTTTGTTCTACTTGTCTATTTCAAGTTTTCAGATTTAGATATTTGCTTTAAAATAAACTATACGTTTTTTTATTCTAGGACTGCTTCTAGTCACACTACAGAAAGACAGATGTCCCATGATCTGGTTGCTGTTGGTAGAAAAAGTGAAAATTTTCGTCCAGTGTTTGAACACATGGAATCAGTAACACAAAACATTGAGAACGATCCATCAAAAGAATTTACTCAGGAAATAATCACAATTATTCATCAAGTTAAAGGTGGCTGTAATATTGGGAGTATATGTATGTGTTTATGTATATATTACATATATAAATGTATATAAATACATAAATGTATATACATTTTATATTACAAACATAGATTACTAAACCCAAAGCTGATGGTTTAGCTGTGGTGTCCCTCTAAGTCTCAGTTGTTTGCCATTGGCTGCATTTGTATTTTGGCTTCATTTTGTATTGTTGAAGGAAAATGTAGGTTGAGGATTTAAAGTAGTTGGGTGAAGGATGACTGCAGGAAGGTCTCAGGCCATAACTGAGGCATTAATGTGGAGATTAAAGATCAAAATGATTTTATGCTAGCATGGGAGAGTAACCTGCTTGTTTAGGAAACATGACAGGAATAAAGGAGCTTTGCTGTAATCACAGCTTTCTAGTATAGATCCTTTAAATTTTCAGATTAGTGTTTAGGCAGCTGCATTATGTTCAGTGTTGAACTTTATAGATGCAAGTAATTTGAGTACTACCATGGCAGAGCTGACAATTGAGTTTAATCTTATCAAATAAGGTTTTCTAAGTTGGGCTGGCCTAATCTTTCATTTGTGAATATTAAACTGCAAGTGGAAATAGTTTGAAATTTCAGTAGAGTTGTCATGGTATCCTAGAGTTAATATTTTAAAAGATAGATTTTCCCACTGAATTGGGCTAATACTACAAATAACTTGTATTGTATGTTCTTGTATTTAATGTCTCTTCACAGCAAATTATTTTGCATCTTCTGACATAACTCTACATGAGCGGTTCTCAAAAATTCAGGATAAATCAAGTGCAAATACAAATGAAGTTAAAATGCATTTGGATCCAGAAATTCACAGGTAATTGTTGAACTAATTATCTTAATTTATTTTCCTTAAGGTAATTAATCTTCAGTAGACTTTACAGAGTGTGAAGTTTTTATTCATTATTTTTACCTGCCTGTATCTTTAAAATGTTCTGTAGCCCGGTCAGGAATGCTTTTGCTTTTATAGTGATGGCATTTGTTTTTAGGCAGTGTTTTTGTGTTCCAGGAGGATTGACATGTCTCTAGCAGAACCTCAGAACAAACGAACTGTGCCATCTGAATCTCCCCAGGTACCCTGATTGCTTAAATTTTGGCAAGCACTAAATTGTTATCATAGATATATTATAGATGTAAGCAATGTTTTCCCCTTGCTCTTGGGACATAATTTTTACATGCTGTGAAGACCAGCAGTAATTCTGAGTATTTGAAAAAAAATGCACACCTGAGCATATTTACAGATACCACAGTGATGCAAGTGTACTGTGTTCACTGAGCACTAAAATGCAGATGTGTTCCCCAGAGTAGCTGGAGTGTGATTATTCATGCTGCTTGAACCCCTGTGTGTTCTAAAATAATGTAAATACTGAGTCCCTGACTGATGTGTGGTTCTTGGTTTTCCTCTGAGGTTACAAAAAACCCTAATATTTCTTCTACCCTAATGTTACAATCACTCAAAATCCACATAATTCCTCAGAGCGCTGTTTTATCCCATGCTTTCATCTGAGGTCATAAGATTTTCTGTCTTCCCCTTTAAAGCTCTGGTTGCTATGATTTAGTTGCCATTCCTTTTCTGTAGTACAGGTGTGTGGAGATTGTCCTTGATGAAGGATAGTAGAACTTCTTAAGATATACTGAAACTTACAGGAATATTTCTGCCTTGGCAACTCCATGCAGAATTCCAGTGCTCTGTTCACTGCTGTTTGGAAACTTGTAAAAAGGCAGATGGTGAAAGGAAGGATAATTGCTTAGGACCACTTTTTATTGCTTTAGACTTTGGATCCTTGGGTTGATGTGAACCTGTCCTGTGTGCAGACAGCTGAACTGTGTTAACAGGTTATGTACAGGGTGCTGCCCCTGAAGGACAGAAGCAGGTTGGTATTCAGTTCTTAGCAGCTAACTTGGCTTCAACCCTTCCTTTTAACTAGAACATTGTAAGAGTGTTAGAAGATCCAAATGATCTACGGTATGATATAGAAAGGAGAAGAAAAGAGAGATTGAAGAATGAAGATGAGAGAGTGTTTCATGTAGATGATGTAACTCCAAGGTAATGAGCAAATAATCTTGTTGGCCCAAGTCTCTAGTTCCCTTGTGTGTTCATTTTTGGGCCCTTCCACAGCTACACTCACATTTGTGGTGATTCTTTTCCGCAGTTAGCCCTTAAAAGTTGACTGGGCCTGAAATTCAACTGACATACATTGCAAGCTGCTCTGTAATGAGGTGTTACCTTGAAAGAGATTAAACTGCAGTGGGTAAAAATGAAAAGCAAGCACAAACTGTAGCACTGAATGAGAAGAGAGGACAAAGGTAGTTTGAAAAAGTTTAAGTATTTTTTAAACTCCGCAGTGTGCCATGTAACAACATTCTCCTACATTTTGCAGTTCTGTAAAAGCATTCTAGGATGAATATATTGTTTTGTTGCCCTACTGATGTGGTAATAAAATGTGGAATATCAGCAAATAACTAGAGTTTTTCTGATTCTTGGAGAATTGGAAAGCTTAGATTTTTGGAATAGCATTTTACTCCTATGGATTCCTCCCAACAGGTTTGTTAAAGGTTTTTGCCCCAAAGGTGTTTGCTAACCTCAGTCAGCCTGTTTCACTTTCGGTGTTGTGAGGCTGGTTGATTAGAGAGAGGGGCTGTTAGAAGAAATGTTGATTAATGAATTTCCAGAGTGTAATAAAATGTATCCACACAGTTGTCATAGTTTCTTATGCAGATTGTTCTTCGTGTGCTGCTCTTTGTTAATTTTAAATGCAGTCTAGCATTAATGGCAACTAATGGCAATACAGACATTTGGGAAAACAGACTTGTGAAGCTGTAGAAGAAATTTCTTATATTTGAGATTCTTGAAACAAAAAAAGGCTAATAAGTGGGGGAAACAGTCACTGGACTTACTTCTATCTTTTGTGAGAAGTATAAATTTCCCTACCAAGTATGGCTCTCCTGGAATTTGTTGTTAGGGGTTCCACTCTCAGGGAAATGTGGGCTGAGGGCAGTAATGGCATGAATGATACGTAAAATTTTCCTGAGGTTGAGAGGCTTTAATAGCTCACGTGAGATACTGGCAGTGCCTCTGAGCTTATTAAGTGCACTGCTATTTTTTTCCTTAACTTATTTTGCAGCTATGAAAACTGTTTCTTTGTGTTTTGTAAAATGCAAATTCTGACTTCTGGTGGTTACTTTTCATGGTAAATGTTTTATTTAGAACTTTATGGGTACATGTGTATTAGCAATATTCTTGGTAAAAAAAATAAACAACAAAACCTAACAAAACAACCAAAACCATAAAAACAAGCAAGCAAAAGCCCCAAGCCAGAGTCAGCTGCTTGCTGAGGATGAAACTGGAGGATGTAGCTGTCTGTCTAGAGCTTCTGTGGGATCGGGAATGTCGTGGAAGGGCAAGTTCAGCTTAGAGCGGTGGTTGGCAGTGCTCGGGTGCAGGAAGCGTTTCCAGCAGCGGGGGGCAGCAGTGACCGGCGGCAGGGCAGGGCTGGGCGGGCGAGCCTGGCTCCACAGCCGGCATTCCAGGGAGCAGAGCCCTGCTCCTTTGTCATTGCACGAGAGACTACAGATTGCTGTGGAATTCTGTGCACTTTGCGCTTGGACTAGGAACTTGTTGATTTTCCTAGGAAAATTTTTTTATAAGCTTGCACTTGTGATACAGATGCTAGAATAAGCTAGTTTAAAATACAGGGTGTTGATATGCTGTGGCTTTAGATATTAATTTTCTCACTCTCTCTTTCACATATCAGGAACCAGCAAAACTGCAGTCTTTCAAAGTTACAAACATCTCAAGTTGATGGTTTCCAAAAGCCTATGAGGTTCATTAAGCCACCTTTCAGGAAATTTATTGGGAGACCTCAGCTGGTAAGCCTAAAAGTAGAAATAGTAGCTCCTGCACTATTAATGTATAATTCATATTTTGCTGCATTGTCTGTGCTGATGTAAATTTAACAATCTGTGATATCTTGCCCTTTTAAATTTTGAGTGGAGCTTTTTTGTCTTCTGTCTGTGCTCAACAATAAAACTACTCATAATTTCACAGTTCTAGTGCAAGAGGACTGCCTTGGGTATTTTTTAAAGCAGAGATTAGTACATCTGAGCTGAAACCGCTTTGATACCACTCCTTTTGTTTTCATAAAAGAAGTTTGTGTCTAATATCATGTTTCTTCCACATAATGGTGTAATTACCTAAATGATAAAATAGAAGGCCTTGTTATTGAGCAGATAATCTGAGCTAAGTAGTTTGAGAAAAAGAATACTCTCCTGCATTCTAGTTGTCAGTGGTATGAAGGGAAGGCCTGAATCTTGTGTAGGTGACATTGTTACTGAAACAGTGTTTCTTTTCTCTTCATTATGATAAAAGTTCTGAAAAGCACTTATTTTAAAAATGAGGAGCAAATCACAGAAATAACAAGAAATATCTGAAAAATGTTGCTGAGGATGGACTTTAAACAATGGAATATACCATCTCTTGAATGTTGCATTTATGAAACCTAGTTTTGGACAATTATTCTTTAGGCTCTCTTTCTACTGTGTACTTCAATACTGAAGTGGGCAAGACAGTAATATTAGGTCCAGTAGAAATAAATTTATCTCTTGTGGAAAGTTCCTTCTAAAGAACTGTTATCAATTCCAGGTGTTTGTGCTTGTTTAACCTGGGGAGCTGGTGAGACCAGAAAAGCTTTTTTAATGTGTGCAGTATCACTCTAAATCACATTTTTTTTTTCTGACAGCTGCAAAATAAGGAGGAGACTAACAAAAGTTACCATTCTTTATACACTGTAACTAATACCCTATGGACTGGGTTCCAGGAGCCCATGAAACTTTTCTGAGGTCCATCAAAAGTAGCTTTCATGTAGTCAATTCTCAAATGTCTGCTTTGCAGATACAAAAGTGCCTCCTTCAGTGTAAAGGAACGTAAGTTTTTAACATTTTTGACCATATGACCTCATCTGCTCAGCTCAGAGAAAGGAAATAATAATAAAAGCACAGAGAAAGGAAGGAGAGTGTGGGAGGTAGTTGGTTGTTGTGATGTTTGTCTTCTGGAGCAACCACTGTGTACTGAAACCTGGCTTCCTGGGAAGTGGCTGGACATTGCCTGCTGGTGGGAAGTAGAGAAGAAATCTTACATTTTCCTTTGCTTCTGTGTGCTGTCTTTGCTTTTGCTTTATTAAACTGCCTTTTTTCTTGACCCATGTGGTTTTTAAAATTTTATTTTCTCACTCCCAGCCGTGCTGAGGAAGGGAATGGTAGAGCTGATTGGTGGGTACCTGGTTTCCAGCCAACACCAACCCACCACAGTAATACTGTAATTGCAAATAAAAGGGAGGTTGGTTTGAAAAAGACACTGAGTTATTGTTAAATGTGGTGAAGATTCAGGAAGATTGAATTTTCATATTGAATAGTGAACTTCAAATATGCAACTTTTAGGAAGTCCTGCAGTGCAGGAAGGACTAATTCCTTTGGAACAAATGTAGCTGTGAAAGCATATGTATTAAAAATGCAAGGCATCCTAAAGAAGAAATGGCTCTTCATGGTCAGCCTTGCAGAAGCTGGTTTGCAGACAAGTAGAAAAATCAAAAGCTTTAGTTAAGTAATCAAAATATAATATGTGTGGTAATATTCAGTAATTTTCAAGCTTAAAATTGAAAGAAGCTTAGATACACAATTGTACCTTCCAGGCCTAAGCTTGATTGTAAGAATTGTCCATTTAGCCTTATACCCTACTGACAAAAGGGGGCTAGCTAGAGTGAAGTAGAAAATCGGAACAAGTATACATGTGTATTCCCCCTCTTCCCTTTTACTCTTCTTAAATTTTTTTTAAAGCCTCTGGTTTGAGAAGTACCTAAAATGCGGTTTGCTGTACCTTTACATCAAGTAGTTCTAATGTTAATATTTCTGTGAATGTACTTTAGCCTGAAGGAAGGCAGGGATAGGGAGGGCTGTATCCAGAGTTAATTAAGGCAAGCTTTGTTTTAATTCCTAGAGGTTTATTTTGAACTATAATGGGAAATTTTTCTAAACTTTTTTCATCTTGCTAGATTCCTAGCTTAAAGGAAAAGCGTACTTCAGCTGGGAGCTTCCTGATTTAATTGTATTGTAGGTAGAAAGTTGATTTGATTTTGTGGAGTGTTTTTATTTTCTTAGAATAAGAAGGAAGCTGGGAAGTTTTGTCTTTTTTTTGGAAAAGCCATTTTGATCTCACTTAATAAAATCTTTCTTCCTCTCTTTTTGTTCTCTTGTCAAGGCATTGCAAAAAGCTGAATACTTGACTTGTAGACAGCAACATAGTCTAAAAAAGAAAAAAGAAAGCTAACTTAAATTATAGTTAAAAGTTATCTTGGATTCTAACATCATTCCACTATATTTATAGCCCCCTCTCTCCCCACACCATTATTAACAGTTTTGCCAGAAAGGTTTGGTAGTTTGTTAGAGGACAGAGATTCTGGGAACAGCAAAGTATACATTTGCGTTTATTATTAAATGTTAGCATATATGAAATATTTCAGGAGAATTCTCTTCTTAGAATCTTTTTAAAATGTATTTCAAGCTGATGAAATTTCCTTAATGAAAACAGAGTTCAATAGCATTGGAATGCTTCTGTGATTATTCAAGAGTGGACCATAAACAAATTTATTTGATTGCTAAGAGTTCATTAGCATGTTTGTTCTGTGTGCATAGAGGACTTTAATGTAATATATGCAAGTCTATGCCAATGCTTCTGTAAATATTGGTAATCGTATGCAATGATGGACAAGAATGTCATTCTCTAGCTGTCATAGGGGAAGTTGGAAAAGAGCCAAAACGTGCAGGTAGGTCAGTGGCTGGAGGAGTGCTGTGTTTTAGGCAACCACAGCTGTTTGATTGCAGCTGTTCAGTGTGTTGACACAACAATGTCAATACTATTTGTCTATGTGACTTGCTTTTGAAATTATGCTTCTGTGGCATGAAATCAATTCTCAAATGCTCTCTTGAAATAGGGAGTTAAAAGTAGCATTTTCTAAGGACCTCAGTGTGGTACAGGTTGTTTGTTGCTGTGGAGGTGTGTCTGTGCTACACTAACCTGTGATGGCCATGTGCTAGCCAGGAGATCCAGAGTACCAATCTTGTTGCCCTTGTTCCTGAGGCAAGCCATGACTGCTGTAGCAGTCTGTCTGCTATACTTGATATATGCAAGTGGAGGCATCTGTTCTGGGAGGGAGGGATGGAGAACCTTAATTGGGCTGTTAGTTGCTAGATCTCTCCAAGAGGATGATGTTCCAGGAGGATGGTCTGTATCATCTTTAGCTGTCCCTTCAGCCAGCCTGGACAGCAGGCCCAATGCTCCTGTTAGTCCTGTCCCTTCAGAGTGTTATTGTGTCAAACACTACAAGACTGCAATATTTGTTGGTATAACCTGGACGATTTTTTTTTCTTGAATAATTTAATAACATGAAGCTATAACTGTTTTCCTACTAGAATCCTTACTATTCTTCAAGACCAAGTGACAGTTACCCCCACAGACGCATTAGAGGACACCTTGAAAATGCAGGACCCATCAGAAGGCACTTTAAGGTACAGATCAGCTCTTATCAGATGTTTGTTATGTAAAATCATGGTTGAACCTGTCGAGTTGGGTAGCAGAAGACACACTTTTGAAGGCCTGGACGACCATGAAAAATAGTCATCAAAATAGTCATCAAAACCTAATTGTTTCTGTTAGAATAATGGGAAGCTTAGCTTTTAGTAGGTAAGAGGGCTGGCAGTGGATTGAGCAGGGTTGTCCAGTGTTGTATGCAGGCAGTTGAAATAAATAGGTTACTGCAGAGTCAGGAATAAGAATTGCAGGAATTGCACAATGACTAGAAAACTCATCTGTCCAAAACCCAGGCTGCTGAGCTTTTTTCCTTCACGTGACAGAAGCCTGAACTTTTTCCAAAGACTGAAAGAAATGAGTTGTGTTACTTTCAAAACTGTATTACTGTTATTTTATTAACCCGTTCATGTAAAGATTCTGGGGAAATAATGTCTTGTGAATACCCTGCATACTGCTAGCTAAGAATTTTAAAAAATTGAAAGAAGTGAGGATTTATTCTTAGGGCCTCAACAGGATAAAGAGGTGGGCGATTGTGCTTCTTTCTCAGGTAGAGCAGTGGCCACCTAATGCCTTTTAATGGTAAAATGTATCCTGGGTTCAGCAAAAAAATCAAAATATTTCCTTTTCTGCTGACAGTGGCATGCTATGCATGGGTCCAGTTAGCGTTGTTGATGTGAGAAAAGTATTAATCAAATCTACCTTGAAATTGCCCCTAAAGTTTTAACATTCATTCTTAAAAGTAAAGTAATACACAGAATAGATAGTCACCTTTTCTGTTTTTTAGATATGAAGTAAAATTTTAATGGCTAATTAGCTGACATTTTTGGATGAAACTTTGAAAAGTGGGGAAGTGTAGATGTGAGTTGTGGGGTTTTTTCCCCTTCTTCCCCCTCCCTCCCCCCTCCAAACATAAGAACTGTTGGATAAAAAGACTTTCTTCAATTTAGGTGTGCTTTGCCAGTCAACCTTGTCAGATAGCTAACGCCAATAAAAGCTGCTGCCTTTATTCTGCTGGAGAAAGTATTTTTCTAAGTTAAAAAGTTCAAAGTGTTCAAAGCCTGATACAACTGTTTCAACACCTAGGAAGATTGTAGCCTGTTATTCTGTACCCCCTCTGTATTGTCAGCCTCCAGGTGATGGAGAAATCTGGCACTGGCTGCTGGATCCCTGAGGCAGTGTTGGTAATTGATGCTCCTTTCATTTACGTGGTTCTGCAGTTCTGTTGATTCTACAAGCAGGAAAGTGTCCATTTAAGTTGTTACTTCATGTATATATATGAATATTGCAGTACCAGTGATCTGGCCCATGGTGCTTTAATATTTATAGGGAAAATGGCATATGCACTTATATTGCAGTTTTCCTATGTGTATAGCACTCTTATCATTGCCATGGAAACAGTGGTGTTGATTTGATTTAATTTCTTTAAATTTTTACATTTAAATTCCTCTTGCACAACAGTTTTTTTCTTGCTGTGCTGTTGGTGAAATGGAGGTGACTTGACTATCTTCTACACTCAGGACTTTCTTGGCTAATTATTTAAAAGAACAACAACATATAAAGAAACAAAAACCTCACCAAAAAACCCATATAGGATTCCATTTTCTGCCTTCCTCTCTCCCTACCTCCCAAAAAAATCAAGCCCCAATTTTTTTTCTTGATATATAAAATGGGAGTATTTAAACTTAATAAGCAAAAAGTGATGACTACTGAGAGTATTTTTAAAAAAAACATATGGTCTGTACTATGTTAAACTTTTTGGGAAAAGAAAAAGCTGCAGTTCTAAAATATCTTATAAAGGATCTGGAGAAGTCTTACAAAATTTAAAAGGTCTTTTTTGTAATGACCCTTTACCTTGAATCACTAAGTCAGCCTTTAAGTAAGTAAATGCAAAGTAATCTTTAAAACTAAACTGCATTCACTGCTTAAAAAAAGTCCAGCATATTATTGGCTGTGATGGTTCACCCCTGCCAGCAGCTTAGTACCACACAGCTGCTGCTCACCCTCCCCTCAGCTCCCTTCCCCTCCCAGCAGAATGGGATGGAAAATACGGAGAGCAAAAGTGAGAGAACTCATGAGTTGAGATGAACTCAGTTTTAAGTAGTGAAGAAAAAAGTGATGCAGTCACTCACCACCTGTCACAAGGTGACTGATGCCCAGCTGGTCCCCAAGCCATGGCTGCTTGCTCCAAAACCGCTTCTTTCAGTTTCTGTTGCTTAGGAGGAGATCATATGGTGTGTAACATCCCTGTGCTCAGCTTGGGCNCCCCTCCCAGCTTCTTGCCCACCCTGGTGTCTTTGCTGAGCAGCAGAGTAAGGGAAGAGGAGAAAGTGTTGGTGCTGTGCAGGTACTGCTGGGCAGTAGCCAAAACACTGGTGTGTTACCAGTGCAGTTTTAGTCACAAATCCAAAACACAGCACCATGCATGCTGCTGTGTAGAAAATTAACTCCATCCCTGCCACACTCAGTGCAGCCATATATATTTGCTCATATACCCTTATTTTAGAGCTTCAGGCTCCTAGGGATTGTTGTTAGCATCAGTTATAAGACAGTCCTAATGTTAAACTAGATGCCATCTTAGCAGACTCCTTTCTTATTTCTAGACCAGAAGTTAATGGTGTTTTCCATGTACTTTAGATTATCTTGTTTTGCTATAAGCTGTGTGTGACTGAGGTGCCTGTATGCCAAATGTATATATAATCTGTTAGCTATGTCTACAACTGATGCTATTCTACATTAATATTACTGCTGTGTCCCTCCCTCCCCACTTACAGAACATGTAGGTGCTTGAGTTGAAACTTCTAAACTGTTTGTAAGGCAATTTTCAATATCTTGCACCTTTTTCCCATCCCTTACTTGTTCTGGTCCTTTGTTTATTGTCATAGAATTACAGTGGCACACCACCAAATGTTCTTTCCAGTCACTGAAGTCAAAGGGAATCATAGCAGGAGTGGGGAAATGGGAACTTTTAATGCTGTGTTCAGGACATTGATCCAGCATTAAAAGTGCCCTTCAGTTTTCCCTGTGATAGGCATATACCCACGTAATTACAGCCTAGTGCAAAAAGTTCTTTGTGCCTGCACTCTGATACTCTTCAGGAAAGTGATTGGCATTGAATAGGCTCTTGCAAGTGTCCTCCATCAGAGCAATCCTGGGGGAATGATGAGGCTAGCTTCTCACTTGACTCCTGCAAAGTAGGTGGGTGAAATTATTTGGGAAATAACAGAACCTTTGCATTTGCATAAAGAAACCTCTGTTCTCTACAGTTCTTCCTTTATTGTTCACCAGCCACACAGTGGAAAAAGTGGTACTAAAATTATTGCAACCTCAGAGCATGTGATTTTTCTTGAAGTGATCCTTACTCTGTCGAAAGGAGACAAATTTCACCAAAGGAATTTTGCCATGCTCAAGAAGGGCTATTTCTGTGACATATTTTATTTTCTCCTACCCCTCAAAGGTGTTTTTAAAAGATAAGAAGAATTTATATGGTCAGAAGGTTTTCTCTGGTTTTAGATGAAAACCATTTGTTTAAATTTGGAGTGACTGTTGAAAAACTTAAAATGGCAGTGCTGCAAAACTATGGAAAATTATGACAAATATAAGTTTTTTATTACTCTAAAGATTTTTACTGCCTATTTTATTGAGATCTGAGTGCCTAGGAATGAAAATATTTTTCAAACTTTAGCTGCTGTGATCAGTGTTGATCTTGCTATGTCCCTTCTGTGTGTTTATAATGCTTTTCACCTTTAAGTCTTCTGATACTTTTGTGGCCTCTGCTCTTAGTCCCACACTAGGTTACTTTGCAGTGTTCCAGTGTGGAGGTATCAAAGGCATAGAGAATGCGTGTGTTCAGACTGTCAGACATTAAAGCTGTCAGAAAAACATATGTACTGACTTGTGTTAGTGTGACTTTAGACTCAGTGTGTCCCCGCTGCAGGCTTGGCATCACTTAATTTGGTAGTGACAGTGAGGTGTTGTCTGAAAGTTTTTTTTGTTGATGCAGTGTGCCTCATTAATGGTTGA